>OX401968.1:27233804-27526304 GCA_947859335.1 Tortricodes alternella | reverse complement strand
AGCGTGTCGGCGCATGTAGCGTCCCACACCAGCGCACGACCCATCCTCCAGGGTATCAACGACATACCATCAGGGCGCCTGCCATCGTCACGTATAATGTGCGGCTCGGATGTCGCGGGCACATTGACGGTGACAAGCGCCCTTCTGATGATGTCATTTAGGGTGGCGTGGCGGGGGAGGCGGCCGGCACCTTATTTAGTGAATTATTCATTAATTGTACAATAATTTGGTTGGTACTATACAGTAAAGTAGTAGTACAAAAAAATAATTTAACAATACTTTATGTACCGTTACATGTTAAACTTTCAATAAGTTAATAACTGGTTTAAATTTTGGCTCTATACCATAAAATTTCACAATATTTCATTAAAAACCAAAAACCAAAGTAAAGAAGGCGTTTGGAAAAAAAACACCTTTACATTTGAATGGAAACACTATTGAGTTGAAATTCAAATCGGATCTTTATTATCTCTTTCGATCGCAGCCTCATTAAAGCTTTTGGTGGATACCGAGCTTTCACTATGTGCTTTCCTCTTGCAAAATAATGTACTCGCTGCTGGAAAATGTTATGTGGAACGACTCAATTGCCTCACGTATTTAAGTGATGAGATAATAATACGTTCGTTCTTCACAAGGAATGTACCGTTACACCTACTTACGAAGTGAAAAGTCAATTTAATAACTCTCTTAGTATTAAGTCAATAAATTACTCAACAAATACGAGAATAATATATATATGTATATATATTAGGTAACGTGAACTTTGTGCTTTATTTAGTGGTAGAAAATCCAGAAACAAATATTAAATGGATCCTGGCGCCTATTTCTCAAAGCATACTTGACTAGTAATAGTAGGTACCTAAGCAGCACACAAGCTGTATAAGAGCTTATACAGCTATTATAACTCTAGTTTTAGCATTATAATGGCTGTATAAGCTCTTATGCAGCTTGTGTGCTGCCTGGGTAATGCTATTTTTTTGTTTTATTTTCCTTTTTAATTTACGAGACGAAACACTAGTATTACTAGGGGCTCAAAAGTAGTATTTTATTGTGAACTAAAAGTAATTTTTACCAAAGAACAAAAGCACCATTTGTAGAAACTTGCTTCGCCGTACGACATACGATTTCACTTAGCACTAAGCGTCTCCTCCCATATTATTAAGTCAATATAAAATTCCGCAGAGCAGTTTATATAAGAAACCTTTACACCCATTTGATTTTCATAGATGTGCAATTTGTAGTCATGTAGATTCCGACGCGGCCATGATTCTTTTGTCAGTCGTAGGGCAGCAATAAAACGGAGTAATCAAACGGGACGGGTCACGACTGTTGTGACACGACACGACACCGCCACGATCCGAAGCGACATCATCAAATCAACATTTGCAGATTCGCGAAGCTTTCCCTGGGAGATTTAGAGGTGGAAGGAAAATAAAAAAGTTCGTAGAGGAATCCAACTTGATCCCTGTTGCCTTTATGGTAATGCCGGGATGCGTGTATTCGACTATTCAATTTATATTTTTTCCCTTTCGCCTTATTTCTTTCTCCGAAATTATCTATCCTTCGAATTTCGTTTCGCACTGTATTGTGTACGGGATTCGATGTTTGCGAATAAGGTACGAGTTTGGTTGAATATATCGGGGATCACCGCGGTGGGTTGGCTTTGTGCCCGACTTCAAAGAAGTTTTCTTTTGCGAAATATGTGTATGAAATCGTCGATGCTGTGGGTACACGGGTGCGGGGAACTCTTGAACTTTAATCTAAATTCTATCATTTACTTTAGCGTTGTGGCATGTTACAACTCTTTTTTTTGGGTTCTTTCACCTTTTGTTTTACATTATCACAGCTGTCTTTAGTATGACATTATTTCAAGTATATTGATGAATCGATATTTAAATTTAAATTAAGTATACATCTAATCTACTTCACGTTACTCAAATTTTCGTTAACTTTAAGCACAAATTAACCAATAAAATTATTTGGCGCTTAATAACAAAACGCGCTGTAGGCATGTTCAAATTGAACGTTGCCTCATGAATAAATCATAGGAAGTAAGCGGGGTGCCTTTATAATTCAACATAATACATTAAAACAGCGTACAGATTGCTTCTTCTCGTTATATGAACTTAATGGGTATTAGCGGAAGGGAATGTTGCGTCTTGACGCACCTTCATGGCTTATGAACCCTTTAGTAACACGTCACCTTTAGGGTGGATTTCATATATCATGAAGAAAGATGAACAATGAGTTCGTTCCGGAATAAAATAATTTCGTGATAAAGTTTGCCTATCAGAACAATTTCATTTCTTAAGTAACAATTGTGATGAAACAGGAATGAAAGTTTTTCGCTTAGAAATGGTTAAGAGGCGATATAGTAGATTAAAGATTATAAACATAGTTCACAAAATGTAGGCATGAACTTTAAAGAATGACACCACCAAAATTCACGGAAATCTTGGGCACATACACATTTGAATTATATGAATGTAGAAGTATGTATATGACTTATACACGTATGGTAATGAAGATATCCAGCACAGCCGAAGGTGTGGTAATCCTGAATAATGGCGACCATCTGTCTTCAGGCACGTGGAGTCACCACTCGCCCATCGCTCAGCGTCGGAAAACTTAATTCCGCTACAACCTTTGAAAATTAGGAAACGGAAGAGGTCAAATTGTTATATAACAAGTGGAAGATTGGGTCATGTTTAAGTTTTCTAAAACACCGCTTTGACTGCCGGATACTAAATCTATAAGTAGGTTTTATTTCAGCATATTATGCGGTGAGGATCCATCGCCACTAACTTGTGGAGTGGTGTACGATAAATAATTTAAAAAAACGCTTGACTTGAACTTATAAATTTAAATTTATGGGGACTTCAGTATTGTCAGTCTTTACCTGTAAAACTGTTACTTTTCGATTTAAAAAACAATTCTCTGAGAGAGCGAATGTGAGTTGCAGATAAATGAATGACACATTCCCTAAATTAGTAGTCAATTTATTAAAATAGAAATACTGAGAGTACTCTTAAGAAAAGTCAGCTGAAATCTCAGATATCGTAAAGCAATGCCATCAAAGAATATCCACCAGGTGATTTAACTGAAGGCAGTTCTATTAATTGATAGTGCAGCTATACGGGGTTTTTATTTTAACTGCCCAAGACTCGGGGTTTTCCAAAGAAAATAGCTTCTTGGAGTTTTCTTTCAGCAGAAATTGGATTCTAGATACTATTGTTATGGCTAGCATAAAACTTTGTAATGTCTGTAAATACGAGTAACAGTAAAATTTTACTCTGTTCTATAGAAAGTCCAGTCCATTATAGTCCTGCGCACATTTATGTTTAAAAGTGTTCCAAATGTTCTCGGAAGTTAAGGACGTTTATCTGTATATAGAAAATGTTAATTTAACTCATCGTTTTTGTTAACTTTTGGCCACAGGAAAGACAAATTTTATTTCTTAACGTGTGTACCCAGGCACCTTTTCTAATTTATAAAACAAATATCTCCAATTTCCAGGTTTTAATCATCGCGACTACGAGTTTATCTTAACGTTTATCTATACGTTCTCAAAAGCAATAAATCGCCAGTTCCATCTGCTTTTAATAAGTATATCGAGTGTTTCAGTGCAACGATACAGTAGGTTGTTTACAGGGGGGTGGGGGCGGCCCCAGGGTGGGGGGTCAAGATGGCGGCGTAGCCAAGGCAACGCTGCACTCGCTTCCTTAATCGACCGGCGGGCGAGGCTCCGTCGGACTGAAAAGCTTATGTACTGTATTGCACTTGTGGAACGACTTTTGTGTTTTATTATGCTCATGTTTAATACATGGAAACTGTTGGTTTGCCGACTTTGTGCAGGCTGACAATGTTTTCTGTTGCATTAATGTTGGATGGTCGTTTTGGTAAAGATTGTTATTATTCGATTGTTAATATTTGTGTTCAGAAAGCTTGCTTTTTTATACCTAGTTACCGTTGAGACTTTAATGAGGCTACATTCTTCCAGAGTCCTCGACATTGCCTAAGCAATATCGTAAATTATTTTACACACTATTAATTTGACTTTGCTAGGCGGCTGTATCGTAATAAAACCATACGTGATATCGCTAGGCAATGTCGAATAGAGGCCCTGACCCATAAGCATTTCCGTCCGTTCAGTTTTATTTTGGTGTGATTATATCTGGCCCCGGCAATTGCGATACAGGGTAGCTTATCATAGTAACTACAAAACCCGCGTAGGGGTCCTCTTTCCTTTCCCTGAACACATCAAAAAACATTAATATTATATGATAATGGGGCCAATTCGAAAGTGTGTTAGCTAAATTTTAAAAATCAAAAATCTTAACACAAGAAACGTCGAACTTGACTTTGGCAGCTTTATACTATACAAACGCGAGTTTGACGTTTCCAATTTTAAGTTTAGGAGTTTTTAAATTAAGAAGACACCCAATTGGACCCAATAGTTTTCAATAGCGACACGCTCACTGGCCGCTCTTTTCCAAGTACATTTATCCCGCCAACTACACATACTCAAAACACGAAACGCAGTTCGCAAACGGTCAACGTTCAAGTGTTTAGTTCCGCGATCAGTTAGGCCAGTAATCCAGTGGCCTGCAGCGGGTAATAAAAAAGAGTTATAGTTGGGAAGAAAAGGAAAGTCTTGCCGTTAGTTAAGGATCAAGGGCTCAGTGCTTGGTGGGCGATAATCATAATTTTTACTTACAAGCGGAGTAGGGCATTAGCCGGCCGCCGCGACAAATCTTTCGTAACTGCGGGCAACTTTGCGACTCCGGCCGATGCGCCGTTTATTTTGCGGGCGACTTTCTAACGGATATTATGGGGTTTTTAACGTACGAAGTGCACTTTAATTGCGCTTTGCAACTTTGAGATATTGTCTACGATTTTCAATTGTTTTAGTTACTTTGGTCAGTATATATCAATGAGATAGGTAGGTACTTTAAAGATTTTTGGTGGGTTTCGGATAGCATCCTGGATGGCGGCGTTGTGAGCTTTCACAATGGTTCAAATGGTGTTTTGTGCTAAGATGGCCTACTGCTGTAATTTTGGAATAGTAATTTAATTGAATAAAAGGTCAGTTGGTATCTGCTTGTAACAAAACTAACATTAACACGCCTAAAAACGCACAATATGTCGGATCTATTATACCTATTATGTACCGTGTTCTCGTAAATAAACTAACACTTACATGAAAGTTGCCTTTGACTCACAAATAAAGCGTACGTACAGTTGGGCTCATCACGGGTCCACCACTTAAGAAAAAACCGGACAAGTGCGAGTGAAACCCGCGTGGAGAGGGTTCCGTTCCATACATGATTAATTGAAATTTCCTATGTTACTTTAAATCCCATAGACTTCTTATAGGTTTTCCTGTAATCTATAGGTAAAGAACTATTTTTTGTATTTTTTTCAAAATTTTAGGGCCGGTAGTTTTGGAGATAAGGGGGGGAATGGTAAATTTTCGCCTATTTTCGTAAATAACTTCCAAACCATTTATTTTAAAATTAAAATAAAACATATTTAAGATCCTCACAATAAGCCCCTTCATTTGATATGTCACATGATATAGTTTGCGTAATTTTTTCTTTTAATTTTCTAATTTGCCCCCCAAAAATGGGCCCCATGTTCAAAATTAATTTATTTACGTTACGCATCCCTGTCGCGGTCACCAATTTACATATTTATACCAAATTTCACATCAATCGGTCCAGTAGTTTCGTAGCAAATTGGCTGTGACAGACGGACAGACAGACAGACAGACACACGAGTGGGTTCCTTTTTTCCTTTTGATGTACGGAACCCTAAAAATTGCCTTGTAACTGGCCTAGTCGCGTAGCGTTTAAAGCAAAACGCCACCCGAGGTAGCGATCACCTTCCAACACGCCTAAAACTGATGTAACTACAATCTATCATGAAACTCCAGAAACATAAAGCTACGACATGTTGTTGTACACACATAAAGGTCATTGCAGACCGTCGGCAGTCCTGTCACGCGTGTACGGAGAGGCCACACGAGTGGACAGTGCGTTAGGGCAGTAGTGTGATTCTCACGTTCGAATTGACACGATTCTGTGCAATTGTGAGTTGCCTTACTAGAGCTGAGCGTGGAATAAATATATTACTTTTTCATAATTTTCGTGAAAATGTTAACGGGGACCGTTAACGGTATTCAAATTCTCGGTTAATGTTAGATACTTAATAATTTAATTTGTCTATTTATATTATCAAAAGCTTTTTGACCGGTTTTATTTAACCGGTATTTTAAAATCTTACCTGTTCAGCAAACTTAGCAATATAATTATAATAGACACATATCTGTAATAGTATAGTACCGGTTATGTCTGTACGTATGGTGTCGATTGCGTGAATATGTCTGTGTAATTGACAATTTCTGTCTAATAATCTAATGTCTAATTACCTGAGCTATTGAAAACATACATAACGATAAAAATAATAGCGTTGTGACAGCAGTACCTCTACTTCGAATGAGGCAATTTTTTTACCAGTAGGTAATACTTTGACATCTTTTTAACAATATTAAATTAAACCAGTTTTGTAATCCCTGGTTGCTACTGTCTACAAATTAAATAGTAGCGAGTAGTAGTAGTTTCGCTACTAAAAAGTTGGCGATGTTTGTAGTAAAGCAATAATAATGAGGGATCTAGTGAGGGTTTATTGATCGATACAATAGCAGAGAGTGGCGTTCCTAATAAGAAGAGAATAATTATTTAGCAGGTACTGAGTAAAGGGACAGCAGAAGGAGTTATAAATATAGATTAAATAATAAATAATAATAAATCAGGGGACAATCTTTACACAAATCGATCTAGTCCCAAAGTAAGCTCTAAAGGCTTGTGTAATGAGTACTAGATGACGATATAAATACTTATATAGAGAAATAAATACTTAAATACATAGGAAACATCCAAGACTCAGGAACAAACATTCGTGCTCATCACACAAATATTTGGCCTTACCGGGGATCGAACCCGGGACGCTTGCGTCGGAGGCAGGGTCACTACCAACTAGGCTATCCGCGTCGACAATATACGTGTAGATTATTAATTCATCAAATTTATTTCGTGTTGCTTCAAACTTAGGCGCACAAGTTCTGTGTATATCGTACAACAGAGGCTATTATTGCTTTGTAAGAAGTTGAGTTAAGCGTTAAAGTAATAAAATACTAATTTGAAATTCTATAGGTACAGACATACATAGCATCACGCCCGAAATCCCTAATGGGGTGGGCAGAGCCACAAGACTACTTGTGGCCACGTTCGATTAATTAGTTCTAAGATGGTATGATGAACCGTATGGTGACAGGTGATCAGCCCATCGCCCATACAGATAGTCCACCATGTTGGAGAGGACCCGTCCCTTAGTCGACTTTTACGACATGCCAGGATGATAAGCATCTGCACGCATTCTATGCTATTTCTTCACTCCCAGTGCAGCAGAGGAGAGCAAAAGAGGAGGGAATTCTATAACCGCGTGATTAAATAAGTTGCCAAACGATATGGCTTCTACGTTCTTTAAAATAAAGCATTAACTTTACCGCCAACTGGTAACACTCATGGAACATGTGAATCGGTCAATAACGGTCTGTGAGTAGCGCAGTCAATAATACTTATAAATATACCCAGCCCCCCTAAATGTAACTTATTTAACCATTTAATAATACAACCGATGTAGGTAACCAGTGACTAACTACGTATGTTTGTAGACCGGAACCCGAGCAAACCCACACCCAATCGCTAGCTCGAATAAAATAGATTTAGAGAGTGGAGGGCAGACGGCTGGGTCTCCGACGGGTTACTGCACGGTAGACCAATAGCCAAGTTCTGGATGGAATAACAAAAATAATCTGGGCCTCTTATTATTATTTATCCAAAATTAAACTAGGTTACAGTCAGAGGATTGATTTTTAAGATTAGAGCGCTCGAAAATTGCACGCGCATGTGATGTTTCAAACCTTACTATAATCACTCGTTTCGTTTTATATATTATATAGGCCACCGGTGCCTGATTTAAATAAATACATAAATGAAAACGAAAACAAAATACTTATAGGTATCACTTGGGTTCCAAAAATACGCATTATGTGCTTGCTGCAGTGCTCGAAACTTAAAGATCGATTCTCTAGATATCAACGACAGTAGTATTTAATTTAACGATATGTATGTAGTTATAGTAGCTTTCTGTACGCAGTTACGCCCGCGGTTTACTACCTACTTCATCTCTTTTATTTCTCCCGAAAGTATTTTCTATCATTCGATTTCTATTTTCTATTCTTCTTGCCGTATTAGTTATAATAATCCAATGTTATCTTCTGTTCTGCAAGCCTTGTGAATTAAACGTTTGATATCAATTATTATATACACTGAAGTATATTACGTGTACAGACATTGCATTATTTCTTCTTCTTCCCCAATAATCTTTCACGAAAATAATGGACTAAATATCAAGCCTACTTTATTTAATTAATATTTTAGAACAAGCCTCAAAAGAACTTGGCCCCGTTTTCCCACTCACGCTGCTCGGGATTTGTTTTACGGAGCGAAGTCCGAAGACATCGACTTACGCGCTCGACTCTCCTTAATTTTATTACGCCCGTGGTAAACCTAATTGTGTCTTGGGAAACGTGGAGATATCAATTTGTTTCGTAACGGTGTTTCGCCTGTTTTCGAATTAGGAAACTGATTTAAAAAAGGGACTCTCTTTTTGTTTCTTAGGAATAGTAGGTACGCTATTATTATAAAGGGGAACAGTTTGATGAGAAGCCTTTTGTTTGCGGTATTCTACACCATGTTCTTTGTAAATAAATATACTTACTTCCTTACTAAGGTTTGTGGTAAGGCGTACCTATGACTGAAACGTGCTGAAACTTACACCGAAACCGTCAATAATTTATTTATATATTGTTGAATTCTGTTATACTATGTCCAAGTTGAGTATTGTTTAACTACCTGACTTAGAATTATTCAATAGGATTAAAATAAATACTGTGATTGAAGGGTTGAAGATTAAACCCTTCAATCACAGTATTTATTTTAATGTATTAATTTATGTGGCCATCTATTGATTAAACCTTAAATAGGAGAAAAACAGCCATCTTGCGTCGAGTAGCAAAACTAGAGCCAAAGTATATTATGATATTCACATCAACTCAACTTGTTGTCTATTTTAATAGATGGCGCTTATTTTCAGTAAAACGAAATAATGTGGTATAAAACATTATAATAACTATTGTTAACATATTTAAGTAAAAAATATATAATAGTACTCATAATTAATCATTGTGTATTTTTCTGAACACGTAGATACCTTTGCCTTTGTAACCTATTAGTATGTATTCTGTATACGGGAACTTCCGGTCTATATATAGAACTATCGAACGTTCCGTTCCGTTTCGTTCGTTGTTATCGTACGCAAATCGTGCGCGTGCGGTACAATTCGTTCTTTCTTTTTGAACTGAAGTGGCCCGTTTCATGAAGCCCCAAGTTACAATTTTATAAGTAAAGCTGGCAGCACCGATGTCAGATCCCATTTGACTTGCAATATTGCCAGTTTTTTCTTGTAAAAAGGTAACTTATAGCTTCATGAAACGGGTCCCTGACGTCAAAAATCATGACTCGAATGAATGAATGACTGACTAGTGAACTGAATAGACAGAAATGGGTGACAGAACAGACAGATGGACGGTGACTTGCTTCGCTTGCTTGACGTTTGTTTGTCAATCGATACCGATACGCATTTACTTCTGAACAAAGTGAAATTGTTGGGTAGTTGTTAGTCTTTTCGGCGCGGAGAAAGATTGCGGAAAAAACGGGATAAATTCCGAAACGTAAAAATGACAAACGCGCTAGCGGTTTGTCTACTCGTGTCGCTCTTTTATTGTTCAGGTAAGCTATTCGCAATGTTTATTTGTCCTTGTAATTTGATGTTTCTATTTAATCCTCTTGCTAATGAAGCAAACCAAGTAATTTATATGGTTTCTTGATTTAATTTTTAGTGTTAAGGATAAATTGGTAGCATCTACCTCGCTAGTGAAACAAAATAATAATACACCAAAAGTGCAATTAAAACTGTAAATTTATTTTAATGTTATGATTCTAATTACTTCCATCCATCTTTATGTAATTAAACTAAAAATTATGCTGTGAAAACTATTAGCAGAATACTTATTTTTCAATCAAGTAATGTTCCACCTGTTGCTTAAAAAAATGATCATAAGTAGTCTTCAAAGTTAGTTATATTGAATAAACTGTTTTTGAACAGTGTTTTCTTTTTAATTTTTATTTATCTGCAGCGAATAATATGTTGTTTGATGCAATCAACTCAATTTGGTTGTGAGTAATGATGTTAAAAAGTATGCTCCATAGTGTTACTTTGTTGCCCTAAATATACCAATCACAATCTAAAACACTACAGATTTGAATTGAGTGGAAGGCTCGCGTATTGAACAATAAGCTGTCTATCATTTGTTTAATTTTACTTTGTCTTGTGCTGTTGGCATGTATAACCTCATATTCGGATCGTAAGAAAGAACAGCATTAATGTCTCATTTGATTCTCGGAGTACTCAAAACAATTGAAAAATAAAATGCAAAACATGCACTTAAGGAAAAGCATGGGTCCATGTTTAAGCATAGAAGGTGTTAAAATGCCCACAGTACATCAAATTTACAAGCACTTCTAGTATAATTCGTTTACTTTCAACTATTAGTATAAAACAACGTTGATCACACCACAGGGTTATCAAGCTCATAAAGATCAAGTATGAAAAGTAAATAAATGATAAGAGAGTTAATATCAACTAGTCTAAAACATACTATTGTTTGAAGAATGTGCCTAATTATTATCAGGTTCCCTGTCCCGAAGCAATGTGCAGCATTCTTACGACACGTCCCCATAGTAATAATGACATTAAATGCTCAGAAAGTTTCATATAAGATACGTCATTTCCCTTCAAGTATTTTATGATGCTTTATGTGTCATAGTGATTGTTAGATAGGTATATTGGTTATATTAATAACTTTTAAAGTGAGAAAATGAAATATTTACTTTAAACGAAAAAAGGTTAGTATGTTTACTTGCAATAAACATACTCAGATTTATACAAAGATATTAATGAAAACAATTCTGGAAATTAAACACTGCCTGGACCTGTTTTTATCTAGCATTTCAGATTTAGCTTGCTATCACAGCCCTGTGTAATTTCATTGGTTATCTAAATGTGGTTCATAAATAAAAATAATATAATATGTATCAAAATTTATTATTTGTTCAAAGAACAACTGCATTATCTACATCACCGGCCATGAGGCACATGTGCCCCAAGTAGAAGTTAACTCCTAAGTAGAAAAAGGGTAGTTATACATTAATCAAGTTGTCACAAGCACTTATTTACAAAATAAGCTCGCAAAAGATTTTACTTTCCTTAAATGGCCTGGCATTCCACCATTACTTATCCAATTATAGTTATAGAAGCACTTATAAGCATATCTGAATGACCTGTTTATCCTCGTTATTTATATAACAGTATAAACAGTAATTTGAACCTCATGTGCAATAATTCAGTGAGCACTTATCTATCAGTATTTCAATCCAGTAGCAGTAATGAGTGAATCATTGAGATTATATTATTCATATGTCTGTATGCAGACAATGCATATAAAATTATATGTTGGTGTAGTTACCAAGCAGTTGTCATAATAATGACTAATTTGGTTTATTTCTTGGGTAGAAACATTTATACATTTTGTTTAATAAGTTTTCACATGCTTGGATATATTCTCCTCAAGTTATTCTATGTCTACTCTGTGCCTTGTCTTAAATTCTAGCAATTGATCCTTTCTTGTGTCGGGGACTGAACTCAACTGAACAAAACCAAATCACGTTCATATTCAGTAATGGTTTTTCCACCAGCAATTCTACCAGATAACGTCAAACCAAACAAATACTTTCAACAAGAGATTCAAATTTTGAATTTAGTTCCTCGCTCAATGTGCTGGTAAAGTAAAGTAAATTTGTCATTTTATTCATTGTAAATATTATTCATACCTATCTGAATTGAAATAGATCCTATTTTTGTACAACCTAACAAATAAAAAAAATGTTTTAGTTTAATTCACAGATCATCGATTTGAATAATCACATTGTTTAATTGCTAAAGTCATTGTAATGAAAGCCTTATCAATAATAATAATTCTTATTACTCATACACACATCATCATCCTTATCATCAGTCTTTAAACATCGCACTGCTAGACACCGGCCTCCTCTCATACACACAGTTGAAGATATTTTCAATTACTTGATTCTGCCTGCGACTTCGTCGTGTGGAATTCGATTATAAATCAGGATAAAAAGTGGCGTATGTGTTAATCCAGGGTATTAGCTATCTCCATTCACTGTGTCGAATGTGTGTATATGTAACCTATTTAGACCACACAAAATAATACCTAGGTACTGAGTCCAATCATTACCAATTAGGTACACAAACATTAGTCATCAGTATCGCGCGGCAGCAGTGGCGCATTATAAAAAGGCTCCTTGTAGGGGCCTCATATAAAATGCAAATTCTAGTCATATAGAATATCTTAAACAAGAATGAATTATCTTATTAGGTATTAATCTTTACTAATTTGTCCACAGATTTGTCATTGGCTCGAGAGATACCTAAAGAATGCGCTAAAGGGCCACAAGTATGGTGTCAAAGCTTGAGGTAAATTAAATATAGATTTTTGTATTATTGTTTTTGTGTGATAAAGCTGATGCGAGGAACATAAGCAGTCTGCTGCAAGCTGCAGCATCCGATATGCGCTACCATTCTTAGCCAACGATCATGTCTTGGTGATTTAAAAAACGGTATTTAAAGCGCTCGATTGAATTTGCTTCTTCCGCATTCTATTTCATAATACTATCGGATATTCAGACGCACAGCAGTCAGCAGCAGCGGTCTTATTTGGTTGTATACCTCATTTTCGTGCCAAGCCCTTTGTTTCTTTGTTCATTTTACGCACAGCCAATGTGCGGAACTGCTTCCGTCTGTATTTCCTTTAAAAACAGAGTGCATAGGTATCGGCTGATTAAGTTAAATCCACTCAATCGTCGAACTCATCGTCGCTTAGGTACCATCAGGTGAGATTGAGGTCACGGATCCATTTCTTGTAAAATAATAAGATGCTGAAAATTTGAAAGAGTTCCTGGCTTAATATTCCACTTTATCATTTTTAACTAGCATTTGCCCGTGACTTTCTCCGATTGGAATTCAGTTATAGCTCGCCCAATGTAAAAAGAGCGAGGTATATCGCTGTTCCCTCGGGAGCTGTGGACTTTTCCAGGTCGGAAAGTATTCTATAATCTTCCCCACACCGCAAAGTAGATGCTTGTCAAATACCATAAAAATCTGTTCAGCGGTTTACCCGTGAAAACGTTACAGACAGACAGAGTTATATTCGCATTTATAATATTAGTATGGATATATGACAAATTTAATCAGATCAAACTATACACGTTTATCAAATAAGGACAGTCTGAATGATTTACTTGCATTAGTCATGCGAAACAAATCGAGTTCCTCACATCAATTCGCAGCAGGAAGTTCACTCCGCTTAACCTTAATGCAGGCAGGCGGCGGACTGCGGTGCGGTGGGGCACTGCATCAGCACCGTGTGGGCCAGCCAGGACCTGCCAATCACGAAGAGTGACATCTCCGACAAGTTCCTCACGCTGTTTGGCGAGCTGAAGGATATTAATGAACTCATCAATAAGGTAAGAGCGCCGGGAAATGGAATCGGGCGCGGTGGCAGCATGAAATTGAGGGGGGGGGGGGGTCACTAATAAAATAATAAAATGTAGTAAACTGTCTAGTAAATTTGAGTTTACTGTAGGACTAGACTTTTTTATTTTGTACATTTTTAGAAGATATTTCTATTTGACGTGTATGATTTTGGGGGGGGTCATGTCCACTGTGACCCCCCCGCCCCCTTCGGACCGCGCCTGAATGGAATGTATGTATGTATGTCTTTATTGCACATAAATGATACATAAAACTGTTGCTGTTGCTGCTGTTTGTTAGCTCATTTTAGATTATGTAAAAATATTTTTCAAGGCAAAAGCACTAATAATATTTTTCATTTTTAAATTTTCCGCTAAAACGCTATCTTATTGTCATTCATCGCATGTGACGTCAACATACTCAAACCGGTCGTAAACTTCAAAAAAAGCATAGTCTCTATTAGGGTGCGGTCCGAATAACACGGTAATCTAATCACAACGACGAGTAAGGTGGGCAGCGTGATTCGGAAAGCGACCGACCTATGCAAACGTCATACGTCGTGACTGGTGTTTAAAGTCACGTCACTTAGAAGTTGAAGTTTTTAATTTGTTAAATTTATAACTAATTAAATTATAATTTATAATAAAATAAAATTCTGTTCCATAACGTACCATTGAGGGTTAAGCTATCGTTCCACTGAAATATAATAACATGTGTTACTACAGTCTAGTAGCCAATTACCTATGCATTATGACAAGGACTGTACCTACAAAGCAAATTAGATGAATAGAAAATAAGTGTGAACACACGAAATAAATACAGCCAAAGTCAAAATATCTTCACTCAATTTAGGTTTTTACAAGCTCTTATGAAGGTCAAGGAGTGAATCTACCACCGGTTCGGAAAATATCTCTACCGAGAACAGCCGGCGAGAAACAGCGCGGTATCATTTTTTCAGAACAGTACCCATAGATAATAATGATTTATAAAAATCTAAATATAAGTATGACACAGTAGGTACGCTCATCGATACTCGGATCGCCGGTGCAGGTCAGAATTAATTCCAAATATCCCTGTCCTTGATGTATCTTTTACTGCTTAATAATTATTTATTTCGGGACTTGAGGAATTGGGTGAATTAATTGCAAACATCAGGTCCTGTGAATCCATGTCCAGAATGTACCTACAACTTGTGATAACATTTACCTAAATAAATTTACCTCAATGGTTGTAACCAAGATAATTTATTGCGAACGCTCGAGTTCACTTGCAATTTAATATAATACCAGAGTACTTTGACCATTTTCACTATATTTGGTCATACAAATAAAGGCACAGAGTAATAGTCGTCTTTCTAGAGTATATTCGTTTCTCAATTGAGCCGATTCACTTAACGGAAAACAATAGAATTGTTTTTGAACAAGGCCTTTGTCGTTAAAGCGCTTAACCGCAGAACATTGGTTTGATAAAACCGGTAATAACTACATTGAATGTTATTTGAATTATCAATTCTAATGCCTAAGGCATTAGATTCGAATTGTATTAAAAGAAAAATGGCCTTAATAGCACCTATAGTATTTCATGGCCGTCAGCTACACGTCAGAGATGTACTTAAGCGGAGTGTGAACCTACGGTTTTTTTTCCTACAAAATACCACTGTACAACCTATCAAAAACTGGTCAAATCGGTTAATATTTAAGGGGTGTAAATCGTTATCGCCTTTTGTATGAAAAAGGTGTTTTTTGCCGTTGGTTCACAGTCCACTTAAATGAAAACATTGAACTCTGTACAGTAACCTATTAAACTTCGAATTTTTATAATTTAGAAAGTAATTTGTCACCGAGACAGTGGTGACAAATTACTTTCTAAATTTCAGGAAAACGTAATAGCTATCGCGTAGGTTAAGCTTGTTTAGGTAAGAGTTTATTTTTCCCCATAAAACATCTAAGCTTACTTGCAGAAAATGGCTTTTCGGAATTAAGATAGGCAACCCACGAAAGTGAGGTGTGGAGTGTATCTCGAACGCATATGAAAACTCTTCAACGTATCCAGGATTACCTCGCGCTCCGTGTCAAGTCCGCTTGCCGCAGCGCGCCGCCCGCTGCCTTCAAGCTGTGCAAGCAGAACACGGCCGGCCTCGAGGTGTACCTCAGCCATGTGCTCACCTCCAAAACCTCCGCGGGAACCATCTGCCGTATCGTCGGCATGTGCAACAATGAGAAACTCGACCGGCTGGTTCAGGTAAGTGATTATAAAGACAGGCGTCATCAAAAGCAAGCTTTGATCAACTATTAAAGAAAGAAAGAAATAATATTTATTCAGAAGAAGAAAAGAGAAATTGTTGTGAAACGGTCCCAACTCAGCACTATATTGGCTGTGTTACCAATGGTGGTCTTTCGTTGGGACCGCTCAGCGAATAAGTGAAAGGAAAAACAATCATATTACCATAGCTGGGCACACGACCGTTAACCCGTTAATCGTTAATTAACGAAGATAACATTTCGAGTAACGCATTTCGAGTAACTTTAAAAAATGTTAACAGACTCGTTAACTTCCGTTAAAACAATTAAAGTCCGTTAATCGTTAATTAAGTACCTACTATTTGCCAAAAGGACACCGCGCGGACCCTATATATTGATGTTTATAAAGGGTAATATGCACATTATTCTGATATGTCAGATAGCTATTGATTTGAATTTGATCTCTAAGTACCTAAATCACTAACGCTACGACATATAAAATGCAACTTCTATCACGAGTTAACGATTAACTTTAACTTCCGTTAAATATTCTTAAATGTAACGCTTTAACGTTTAACGAAGTCAACTTTTTTAGTAATGGATTAGCAATTAACGAACTCAACTTTTTTAGTAACGGATTAGCGATTAACGAATTTAACAAATTATGCTACTATATGCATATTAACTATGCATATTATATTACCTACATTAACCAGTTAAAGGAAAATAAAACTGTAAACAAAACAATCATTGAGGACAACACGCTTTTAATTTTTATTAAAACTGTTTTAAAATGCAATTGTCTTGCAATACGCAAGTTGAAAAATTTTAATCTCCTCACGAAAACGCCGCATGTATGGAATTCCGCCATTGGCGTTTTCCAAATTTCAATGCGATTCCCCGAGACAAAAAAGTGCCTTTTGAGCTAATCAAGGTACATTTCCAGGGTTCCGTAGTCAAACTTAGTTAACGGATATTAGAAAAAATGTATTTTGACTGCAAGAAGCATTGAAGATCCACGCAAATGCACAATGTTTTAAGATAAACCTAGAAAACCTAGACAGAATTGGAACGTCACCGTTTCTATTGACAATTTTAAATGCGATGATATGTCTTATTTTCTCTCTCGATACTTCTACTTAAGTAGGTGCTTTAACAGTATTTATATGTTAGGTAATTGATTTATTTTGGCTTCGATCCAATTTTTTTTATAATTTTCCGTTGGCACTATTCATGTAAACATGCATTCACAGTTTTCATATTTGCCATCGTCATACATTTAATGCAGCATATAAGTAACATATATCTTTTTGTTCCTCAGAAAAAGACAGAGCCGAAGAAGAACAAGGGTAAGTGTCATACGCGTTTATTATTGTTTGAACAATTGGTTCATAGTTCTGATGAATAATAATTCTGATTACGTAACTTCTTGCAAAAATGGGCCGTGGCATCGTGTAATAGGCGTGAAATTGGCATGGCAGTAAGCTAATCTCGTTTGTGCCGGACGGAGATTGTTTATACTGACAGGAATTAGAATGAACGGTTGAGATATGAATTGAATATCGGATGATCGATGGGATTTCAGTATTAGAACGTTAAAAAACTTAAATTTTTGTTTTCTTACGCCTATATATACACGGAAAACACGAAGTGCCAGCAAAGTACAAATTTGGCTTGTCTACAATTTTACGGCTACATACAACCGAGACTTATTTGAAAATAATAGCTTTGTAAATTAAAGACATGCGATTGCTTTGATTAGTTTGATTTTAGCAAACAGCTTGCAAGCTCTGTCCGAAATAAGTCGCTTGGTTGATATTAGCAATAATTTGTTTATTTCTAGCCCTCCCATTTTTTCAGTGTGTGGTCGCGGCGGACTCTCACTTTACCATGTCTTTTATATTTTGTCGATAAGTGGTCAAACAGCAGTGCAAGCTTTGTACGTACGTACCTAAATTCGACCGTCTTCTCTATTATTGAAGCCGCAAAGTTCAACTCCCTCTATAAACATTCCTTATCCTTTTGTAATAAACATTACAAAATCTTTTTATATCGCAGAACACCTGTTGGGCTCGGCACAATGCACGTGGGGACCATCTTATTGGTGCAGCAACTTCAGGTAAATATTTTTTGTTTCCATTCAACTGTTCTTTTTGTGTTACCCTGGTTAACGAAACGTAAGTTCATTCATGGAATGTTTTCGATGAACTCCTGACTTGACAAACCGAATTGGCACTTTCATATAAGCACTTGTATCCTTAGGTTTGTAACTTTTAAACTATGGCAGGTCCGGCGCACTCCGAACTTTAGTTGCGAAGCTACAAGTACATCGTCGGGCCCGCCCTGCAGGGTCTTCTCAATGAGTTGCCGCTTTCCTATTTTTTTAACCTTTTGAACGCCACGGCTGAGTGAGAGAAGATGTGCCCCGGAAGCCGAGTGACGGTTGTAGCCGATAAAATGTATGGCAAATGGCATGCCGTGGCTTCAGGGGCACGGAAATCTGCTGACGGCTAATGCCGACTGTGGCGTTCAAGTGGTTAGAAACCGAGACGTAAATGTGGAGTTATAACGACCGACGCGCGCAGCAATACTATTCGATGTTGCCTGGTCACATGCGGTAGTTTGTTATAATAATTATGTAGGCATAGGCGGCTTTCATAAAGATCAAAAGTAGCTTTAAGTACTTGTTCTATTATCTATTCTATGAATGGCCCCTTTAATTGCTTAAGTTACTTAAGGATGTATACCCAATATATCGATTTGTATATTTTTCGCTGAAATTGAATAGTATGGTAATATTAGTCGTTACACATAAGTGTAATAATAAATAAAACCACTTTACCGTTCTTTTAAAGGAGATAAATGACATTTGTATATGTGCTGTGCCTGTGTTATTTGTACCGGAAGTTGATTAAATTACAGGAAAAAGCGAAAAATGTTTCTGTTCCATAGTACTTTTATAATCAGAAAATGTAATTTCTATAACTTTATACTCTCCTCGATTTTTAGAAGAAAAAAAATGTGGTTACCGTTGTTCCCACGGAAATATTCTTGATTTAATTTCCATGTGTCCGGACCGTAACGTCAAACGGTAGGGAAAGGCCGCTAGCGCTGTTGTCACTCGAGTAGTCAAACCAGGTTCTAATTTTATTTCACATACTAAATAATTATTAATAATAATACGATTTGTATATTTTAAATCAGTATTCGTACAAAATTACCCATTGCCGTTATTTAGTGCAAAGGAAACAAAACTTGAAAAATAAAATAGATGTACTGCGGATTTGACGCGGTATACATCCTTAAGGTTAACGAGCGGTTCGTGTTATGTCAGCTCAACACGCCATTCAGTAGGAAATTACAACAATACCTAGCTTCTGTTACATACCTACATAATGTTTTTGATGAAACATTGTAAACAATTGTTATGCGCAATGGTGTAGACCATTGTGCCGTTATCTCTAAAAGTATTTTTTTAGGATGTTAAGAGTGATTATTGGTCATTACGAATTTTAATTTCTCTTAGATGTAAAATTCAAAGTGACCACGTAAAGTACCAGTATCAAATACATTTCGCACTGCCTCAAAAAACCTTCCTGTGGTAAAACCTTTCTCAACGGATAGAATATTCATGTTACAGTTTATGGGAAATTTTCTAAACCAACATAACTAAGGTGGATTCATCCATACTTGACTTATTTGGTAAACAAGTTTCTAACCTCAAAATGCACCTTTTTTTGGCTAAAACATCAATTTCCTTGCAAATAAAGCAACCAGAGACAATACAATACAATACAATTACTCTTCATTCAACACCACATAAAACATATTGGAAAAAGACAAACAAAGTAACACGGTAGACAATGGGCGGTCTTATTGCTCGGTAGCGATACAATATTTTCGATGTCACTTTGCTTTATACTCACCCAAAAATTGCACATTTTGAGGTTAGAAACTTGTTTACCAAATAAGACAAGTATGGATGAATTAACTTTAGATTGGACATAGTTTTGCTCCTCTGCTGCACTGGGAGTGAAGGAATAGCATAGAATGCGTGCAGATGCTTATCATCCTGGCATGTCGTAAAAGTCGACTAAGGGACGGGTCCTCTCCAACATGGTGGACTATCTGTATGGGCGATGGGCTGATCACCTGTCACCATACGGTTCATCATACCATCTTAGGACTAATTAATCGAACGTGGCCACAAGTAGGCTTGTGGCTCTGCCCACCCCGTTAGGGATTTCGGGCGTGATGCTATGTATGTATAGTTTTGCTAGAAGTCGAAAAATCTTAATTTCTTTTATTGTATTTAAATTACTGAATATAGTTATGGCTATTATGGATAAATGGTCACGAAGTGAGAACTTTATCCTAAAAATAAATATAAATAAATATAAAATTTATGATCATTACTTTTAGAAATAATAAATAAATCACATTTGTGGCTCATTTACCAGTTATGTGGTTTTTGCGCGAAAATTATTGGAATTAAGTATTACGATGTTTCTGTGTGGGAAGATAGCTGTTTGGCAAGTAGAGAATGCTAACTTAGAAAAAAAATCTTTAAGCTGCAATAATTTTTGTGACGTTTGTAAAAATATATGTAGTCATGTGATGTTCTAATAACTCAAAATCGGCAAAAATTTTATATTCTATTTTCGTCTAGATTTTAGGAGAACAAAATAAAAACCAAGAAAAAAAATTGTAATAAGCATAAGCATACATTGTCAACAAGGATATATTCCATAAATTACATTCTTCATTCAAACGATATAATTACAAATTAAATAACATTAAATTATAACAATTTAATTAGACATAATATTACAGTAACCTAAACATACCTAATCAAGTCCTACTTACCATTGATAAAAAATATTGACTGGATTGGCTGGTTAGCTGAGTCGCGTGGGTTAGTTTTGATTACAATTAGCTAACTACCTAAACGAAAACAGTATGGTTATTGCAGTTTACTCCTTAAGAATCGATTTTTATATATAAGCCCGGGGTATGAACAATTATGGGGAGTAAAATCAAACTACGATGTCACATTGTCACACGGTGCGGACTCACACGATGTTAGCCGAAGATGCGCCGGTCGCTTCGCATTGCATAGGCAGCCATTACACGACCTTGGTGAGATCACGATCTAGATTGAGCGTGTAATGGCTGCCATACAGATATAGGGAATAATATGTTTCCATCGGTAAAACTCGGATCTAAATCGTGAGAAGACGGGACCCGAAGTGTCAATTAATTATTGTATTCAATGAGTGACATGTTTATATTCATTAATATGAAACTTTATTGTTTACTGTCAAATGTCAAAATGAAAAATGACAGCATGGTATGATGGGTACTGGTTTGTTTTATAATCGTTCCTAAGGAGTAAACTCCTGTCGTGCGTCGGAGCTGACACACACACACTTTTTTTTTGATTTTGTATACATCTCAATTATTTGTCAGTACCGGGCACCAATGCAAAGCTACACAACACTGCATCGAGCGCGTTTGGTCTCAGATGTCCTTCCCCGAGGACACGGACGACATCTGCAAGATCTGCACCGACATGGTCACGCAGGCGCGGGACCAACTGCAGAGCAACGAGACCCAGGTACTGTCCCTTGTGGAGAACCAATACCCCGTCCTATTTTATCATTTCCCTATCAATTTTGAAATTTCATTATTTATTTGGTCCGCCGATCTCAATTTCATGTATTTTAATTTGACATGACGTGTAATTTATTCAAAGTTAAATCATATGTTATTCTAGCTTCGTTCGTCCGTTCGTTCGACTTCGTTCGCGTGGAATTAATTATTCCCTCGGGAACTTTTAAATTTTCCCGGATGAAGAGTACTGTATATGTTAATGCATGGTTAATAGGAGTGTGAACCTACGGCTTTTCATACAAAAGGCGATAACGATTTCCACCCCTTAAATATTAACGGATGTTGACCAATTTTGGATAGGTTGTCAGTCAGAACAAAATTTAGGTTGTGCTGACTGACAACCTATCAAAAATCGGTCAAAATCGGTTAACAATGAAGGGGTGCAAATTGTTATCGCCTTTTGTATGAAAAGAGTGATTATTGCCGTTGGTTCACACTCCTCTTAAAGGTGTTTTCATTCCAAATTTCACTCAAATCCGTTGAGCCGTTTCAGCGTGAAGAAGTAACAAACATACACACAAACTTTAGCATTTATAATATTACTATTTTCTGCCTGCGACTTCGTTCACTTGGAATCCTGTTTTAGTTATTCCGTCCTGAAACCGGAACTTTAAAATTTTACGGGATAAAAAGCAGACTATGTCTTAATTCAACTAATTCAATCAGGCCCTAACATGCATGACACAAAGATGAGATAGACCGTCTTATCTCTAAGTGCGTCTCTCTCACACTAGTGCCGACGAACGAGATAGTTATAGAGATAAACGGGTTTGATTTATCTTTGTGGCATGCATGTTAGGGCCGCTGGGTATAAGCCAAATACGTATATCTCCATTCCAAATTTTATCCTAATCCTTCCAGCCGTTAAGGCGATACTCGCAAATTTTCGCATTAGGTAATATTATTGTGATGCGATATTAGTTAGTGTGATTGAGTAATAAATGAACTAAACAATCACTGAGTTACATGATTCAAACAATAGCGTTTTGTTTACGCCATGAAGACTATGACGCATACTTTTTTTTTTCAATTCAAATGGTGTCACACTTCCAAAGACAGGGTCTAAGGTACATCACGCTTTTCTTGAAAACGCTTAGTCACTTTTGACTTGACGGCACCTTGATCATCTGATTCCGGAAACAGACGCAACGAGGAGTTCTAAACCTCTTTCCTTACGAGATTATTTGACATGTGAGATTAAATGACAGTGCATATATTTCTTTGACACAACTGTATGAATCTAACATTATTTTTTCATGTGACGTCATCTTACAAGAAGCGAGAATTGGGGTCCGGTTTTTAAATACCTCATTGAAACCACTAAAATAGCACTAAAACGGTCATAGGGGGTCGCGTACTCAAGAATTTTGATAAACATTGGTTTAAATCAATCGATCGATGTTTTCGTATAATTTCCACTAATTCAATTACCACCCAGAATTTCACACTGACGTAACATTATTTGAGAAACTATTTTTTGCACAGTTATTTACGCGCGTAGAACGATCCAATCGAAAACAATTGTGCATTGTTGAGGCGTTTATTGTACTTATAACGGTGAAGAAATGTCAATACAGTTATGGTCTAAGGGGTTCTGGGTTTACGATAGCTTGTGCTAAATCATCGGTCGGGGCCTGCTATTCATTTGTATTTTAGCTTCTATGCCTAATGTTGTCAATTAGCAGTCGTATTATATTGGTCCTACGTCATCAACTAATACTGCTATCATAACTATGACTCAAAAATGCAGTATCTGTAAAAGTCAGCAAATATTAAAATCTATTCAGTATTTTTCAGGACAGACAGTACTGTTATATAACAATATTTTATTTTGTTTTCAATTGATGGTTTCAAAACATGCTGCCAATCTTTTTGACTACTTAACTGAGGTTCGCCAAATTTCGCCCAATTAAAGCAAAGACATAAAAAAATAATTTTAAAACGTTTATTAAGAGGATAAGAGGAGGAGAACCTACGGCTTTTCATGCAAAAGGCGATAACGATTTCCACCCCTAAAATGTTTACCGCTGTTGACCAATTTTTGATAGGTTGTTAGTCAGAACAAAATCTAGCTTTATACGTTTTGGTTTTTTCAATGTAATCAATAAATTCAGTTTTATTGTTGTTTTAGTATTCTCATACAAAACTAATTTTGGTGAATATTTGACTTTGTTGATTTTTAATCAATATTCAAAAAACGCATAGAAAGATTTTGTTCTGACTGACAACCAGTCAAAAAGTGGTCAAAATCATTTAATATTTAAGGGGTGGAAATCGTTATCGCCTTTTGTATGTAAAGGGTGATTTAGGCTGTTGCATCACAGTCATCGGTCGTAATTGGCCACGTGTGGGCTCTTTTACTCGTCACATGAATAAATTAAAATAAGTTGAATCTACCATCATTACGGAGAAGAAGCGCAGGAACTCATCAACCCACTAGAATATATGACGACTTCGACCTTTGACCCTCTGCCTCTGTATCTCTTAACCTTTTGACCGCCCCATTTGGCTGCAGCTGTCAGCGGATACAGGGTAAAAAAGTCCTGCATTACCTGGACTTAAAGTTGAAATTCGTGTTACGTCTCAGACATGCTTGGCGGTCAAGAGGTTAACAGTCCGTAATTCCGCTCGTTCCCAAAATACCAGAATTCCAAAATACCGGTTTCCTCATAATACCACACTCCCAAAACACCAGATTGAGTAATAAAATCAAAATAACATCCGGTATTATTTAACAGAATTGGTATTTTAGGAGTGTGGTATTATGAGGAATCAGGTATTAGAATTCTGGTATTTTGGGCACGAGCGCTCAATTCTCTTTGCCTTTTGCGCTCTCCTTGAAATTGATTTCGCGCGTTCGTTTCATGTTTTATTTATCACGTTAGATAAAATTGGTCAGTCGGCTTGAACCCTTGCGAAGTCAATAACATTTTAATTTCTTATTCTTTCACGCGTTTATTGTTATCGCTGGGCAAACAAAGAGATGAACTCTGCGTGCCTGAGCCCTGGGTCGATGGCCGATAGCGACTAATTACAGTAAGGACGGATAAGCGTGCTTGCAAGACCCTAATAAAAAAAAATCTAAAGCGACCAGTAAAACGGGTTTTAAAGCTACTGAAATAGTGTTTACTAGTAGTCATTAAATAGTCCCACTACCCAACTCCTGGCTCCATGGTCAGATCAGCTCAATGCTACCAAATTATTGTATTGTCATCTGAATTGCAAACACTGACAATGTTTCAAAGCGTTACGACAATTAGAAGTAGGTTAAAATTGACTACTTAGATTTTATTATATTGTTTGTTAGTTAGTGACAAGTGAAGCTAAATGTATGCGATTATTACTGGTTGAAAGTGTGTCATGGATTTACAATAATAAACTATTATCAATAAAGCATAAATATATATATATATATATGTGGCGGTGCCACATTAACCTATGTATATACTTAGAAATATCTTACATATTTACTTATATACATAAAATATAAATAACTTAGTTACACATATGTAATAAACATTATACTTATATTATAATATATGTATATGCGTGTGTAATGTATGTATGTATGTATGAGTTAAAATAATCCAAAAGCGAAGAGAGAGAATAAATTGAAGTGCGCCTTCTTTTCGATACCGATGGCCCGTTTAACAAAGCTGCAGGTTATAACTGTACAAGCAAATACTGGCATCACCGACGTCAGATCCCACACATCTGCTGTGCTGTGCTGCCAGTTTTTGCCTCTAAACTTGTAACTTACCTTCGTGAAACGGACCACAAGTGTTGAAAAATTATGTTAATCTTGTTTATATTTGTCTGATCAAGCCGTGACTGACTAACTCGAGTTATGATAAGACGATGACTCGAATTTTGGTATTCCAAAAAATTGTAGTACAGTTGGCAAAAAGTTTGATTAAAAAACCGGTCAAGTGCGAGTCTGACTCGAGCACCGAGGATTCCGTAATTACCTATGAAAAAGAAACGGTACCTTGTAGGTACGGAACCCTTAAAAATAAAAAAATAGCTTTTAACAACGGGGTAACCATTTACAACCTACTTATGTATGAAATAAGACAAAAAATTTCTGATTCTGATTCTAATTCTGAGTTTTTTTTTAATGTGATGTAATTAGAAATTTACGGTTGTTGGACTCTTTCCTTTGCTTGTGCTGTAAGACGCTGCTTCTTGCCAAATTTCATGATTCTAGGTCAACGGGAAGTACCCTGTAGATTTTGATTCCCTTTGGATTCCCTTGAAACTATCAAAATATGTGGCATAAACGGCCGTATCTTTTGATTGCGGTGACTTAGAAGGTTGATTCTTTCACAGCTTTAAGAGATTGTAGACCTGAGTATTTGATATTAATTTCAACTTGATACCTCCACGCGTTCGTGACAAAAAGGTCTTGACAGACAGCCAGACGGACAAACGAGTGATCCTTTAAGGGTTCTTTTTTTCCTTTTGAAATACGGAACCCTAAAAAGGAACTCATTTCTGTTGTAAAATTTACCAAGCAACCTTTCAGAATCTTAAAATCCACATTTTTTTTCAGGAGGAGCTTAAAGAAGTGTTCGAAGGCTCATGCGACCTGATCCCCATCAAGATAGTCCGCGCCGAGTGCAAGAAGCTGGCCGATGACTTCGTACCGGAGCTGGTGGAAACACTGGCGTCACAGATGAACCCGCAGGCCGTCTGCTCCGTTGCGGGGCTCTGCAATAACGCCAAAATCGACCTCATGCTAGAGGACTATGTGAGTAATGCATACATCGTTAAGGTATAAAAATAAATTAAAGTTCCTCAAACCGTGTCGCAATTATCCGTTATTAGTTTCGCGTGAGCGCCAAATCGATTGAATGTCTGTAAAGAAGTAACCAAGGAAGGAATTCTAAAAGTAAGCTACCAGAACGTTTAAATGACCAAAGTTTTGCCCAAAGAAAAATGTGAAAAGTTTTAGGTGACTTTGAAGAAAAAGTATCGAGCGAAGTTGACCTAAACGTGTTTTCGGACTACCAGGTTGATAATTATGTAGTCACAAAATACTTCAAAATTAGTCTCCTTTTTCTTCTATAGCTCGTGTAGCCAAAATCGAACGATGCCGCTTTTTTTTCTATGCAGTAGGGTTGTGTGACAATATTTCAATGAAGCTCGTTACACTTTCAGTGCTAGCCCAAAAATCAAGTCCCATCCAAGCGCCGCAGAATAGCCTCTATACAAAATTGCTATAGCAAGAACCCGACCAGCGAGTCGTTCGGCGTGGCGACAAAGTAATAGAAGACCCGATATCGGGTTTTCGGCACTGAATGTGTTAAAGTCGCCACTGTCCACGCAAACTGCCTCTACTACTTGGTTGTAGTCCAAGCAGTTAGATGACTAAGGCTGGGTTCAATAAGATTCCCTCAGTAACTGAATAATCAAATTTTCGTCATTCCTGACGGAAATTCTAACGGATCCTTATAAACCCCAGCATTATCGAAACGATTAGATTACATTTTACAATTTTATTGCAGTGTGAATTGATATGCCGTGAATCATTATTTTGGGTTGGATAAATACATAATTCAACAAATACCTATTAGTTATATTGAGATTAACTATCATTTTTAGGGTTCCGTACCCAAAGGGTCAAAACGGGACCCTATTACAAAAGCTCCGCTGTCCGTCTGTCCGTCCGTCAGTCTATCAGGCTGTATCTCATGAACCGTGATAGTTAGACAGTTGAAACAGATGATGTATTTCTGTTGCCGCTATAACAACAAATACTAAAAAACAGAATAAAATAAATATTTAAGGGGGTTTCACATATAACAAATGTGTTTTTTTTTGCTTGATTATAGACAATGGTACGGAACCATTCGTGCGCGCGTCCGACTCGCACTTGGCTGGTTTTTATCTCTGACGCAATAGAGTGACGTTAAAAGCTTGCTCCTTTTTATGTTTATGCGTCTATCTGCGGCATCGTAACTCTGAAAATAAACGGATTTTAACATGTTTTATCGATGTTCAACATTGGTTGCGTCGGTCATAATGAAAAGCATTGTTGTCCATTGTTATATATAATGTTTGTGTTTGTTATAATAGAAAGAACAGCTGGCGTTGCGGGCTGATTGCTCCAGCTGTCAGCAGACGGTGACCGTCGCCAGGAACAAGTTCGACGCCACCAGCTACGAAGACTTCCTCGTTGGACTCCTACAGGTTAACACCTCAATTCGGTTCTTGACTACTTTTCAAACAATATTTCAACCTGCTTGTGAACTCTATTTGAATGTGAAAAAAAAAACTTGGATGTTTCCTATGTATTTAAGTATTTATTCCTCTATATATAAGTATGTATATCGTCGTCTAGTACCCATAACACAAGCCTTTAGAGCTTACTTTGGGACTAGATCGATTTGCGTAAAGATTGTCCCCTGATTTATTTAGTTACACTTAAAAGTCCACATCACATTCCGAACTGACGTAATAAAGCGCGTATTGAACCTCAAAGGGACTTACAATTCGTAACAAGTGACACGTCGCCGCGCAAACTAACACGAATTTAGAGATCGATCACCTGCAGCCGGATATCCGGCCAATGGCCATGCCGTATATCCGGTATCCGGCCAAATCACTATCCGTTACATCTCTAGTTACAATATATACCTGAACTTAAATTGTGACTTTGATAAGTAAATACAAGTTTTTGAATTATCTTATATCCTTCTTTTTCTCGCACAGGTATGCCGCAACGTCGGCCCGCTCTCCGACTCGTGCTCGATGCTCGTGTTCAAGCACTACGAGACGATCCTGGCCGCTCTCAAGAAGGACCTCACTCCCGAGAGCGTGTGCCATCTCAGCGGGCAGTGCGCCTACAAGTTCCACACCCACGACGAATACACGTTCCCCGTGTCTAAACAACTCTCGGAAGTCGAGTAAGTGTAGTGCAGGAATAAATCGTATGCTATCGCTGCTATAGAATTTAACTAACGTCCGTCGAATAAAGAATTCCATTGCTAACTTAAATCGGGCATTTTTATAATAACATTTTTAATGCGATATTTTTTCGAGTTACATTAAGAAGCGTATTACAAAGCTGACCTTGCTCTTCCCTATTTTGTCGACTAATAAAGTGAAATTTAGTGAATTTCTCGAATTCTATTATAATTCGCGACACGTAAGTTGAACTTTGACCTTGAATGCGCAGAACACAACTTTCGGGTCTCAATAGAGGTGCGGTATGAGGTGCGACGCTTTTTTTCCATATTTGTACCCACACGGACGGCCGCTATTTTAGTTCAACTTATATTCCGGGGATTATAACATTCTGTAATGCAATACTTTGTCTTGATGAGGCATCTAATTATATATGTATATGAAAAAGATGTTCAGGTTTGAAAATATTTAAAAATAAGAACTTTAATCACTACAAAATATTGCATTACTCAAATATACTGTACTATATACTTTACTTTGTAATACGCCTCTTAACCAATGTGCCTTCACAAAACGAATTGGGTATGTACAAGAAGCAATGGTTCTAATTTAAATATTGACATCGGCCAACCGCGGTGATAAAAATGATCAGCGAAAAGTGTGCGTAAAGTGTAAATAATACCTTGAAGCTTTCTTTAATTCGCTGCTTGTCTAATCCAACAACACTTAGCTTGTCTCTTTATTGTCCACAGAGATGTTCCCTGCGAATTCTGCGAGAAGCTGGTCGTCCACCTGAGGGACATTCTGGTCGCTAACACCACCGAAATCGAGTTCCACAAGATCTTGACTGGTATAGTTATTTATTAGCAATATAACGTTTTGACATTTCGAAAAAATTTACCTTATTTCCAATGTCGTAAGGGATATTTTGACATTTCCACAAAATGTCCCTTACGACATTTGAAATTTCCACAGTCGATAACTTATTCGTATCGTCATATCTCATACAAACTTTTTAAATGCGTGTGAGATTATAGAAAACAAGAGAATCTCTTTTATGCGATGTAGCGCCAACAGAATGTACTATTAAGTTATTGTAACATGCAACATTGTGTATTAAGAGCGGTAAAGAAGCAATTGTGAACGTAGTTACATTCAATGACACGACGCTCATAATTGCCGTGCCGCCCTTGTTACAATGTATTTCATTACACTGCGAGGAAAAAATGAAGAATAAGATTAAGCTTACCATTTTAATAGCAACGTTTTTAAAATGTGGCCGGGGGCGGCGTCCGCTTGTAGTGTGTTATATCCTATATAGAGTCCAGTACTCCCGCGGATCGTATTTTAGTCGTACGATCCGTTTGTCGAGCATATAATCGTAATAATTACCATTGTGTGAGTGTGATGAAATAGTAGTTTATGCAACGGTTGCATAATGATAGGCCTTAAAACACTAGTGCGGTTTTCATGAAACGAGCCGATAGGCGAGTTTCATAATAAGATCGCACGTGTGTTTTAAGGCCAAATTATGAAGAGTTGCATACATAACTTGATCTACACACATATTATAAATCCTCCATGATGGGTTCAGACACAATATTTTCTGGCAACAAGTTATTTGTTGCAATCGTGGCTGCATTTTCACGTCACACACACTCCAAGAAGACTACTTACTATTCATATTTTCAACTAAAATGTAAATTACAAACAACTTTTTCTATTCAATTAATTCTACTTTCGTTCAGCAAAACACCAACATGGCGCCGATTCGATCCTCCGTCAAGACCATTTTTTTTTAAATCATAGACAAACGGATGAAGTCTCTATTCTCCCGTCACTCGAGATCAAATATTGTGCAGTTTATATTACAAAAACATACTGAATTGACGTTTCGTATCAATAACTGTTTTAATATCTATGGATACTAGAATAGAGACCCACTTGAATTTTGACAGCTGTTCCAAATTTAATCTCATTTCTTTACTAAAAACGATAAAGAAATAACATTGCAGCACTGGTTTTTCCTAATTGGTTGTCAAAATGGTGGTCATTTCCTACGGATTTTGATTAACCAATGGAGGTTTTATGATATGGGTGTATATATATATAAGTCAACGTGCGTTTCCCAGGTCTCTGCAAGCAAACCGGAGAGTTCAAGAACGAGTGCCTCTCCCTCATCGAGCAGTACGCCGACCGGATCTACCAATTCCTGGTCTCCGAGCTGAAGGCCTACGAGATATGCTCCATGATGGGCATCTGTGGAAAGAATGTGGAGTTGCCGCCGATGGCTCCGCTGCTGCCTAAGGAGTTGGCTGTCAAGGCCATCACGATGTCGTCCAAACTGATTGGCACCGATGAAGCGAATAGCTACGCTACTGAACAGGTATTACTTTATAGGATAGATTATCTTAAGTTTCACTCAAATGGAATAGTTTGTCTTGTTGCAAATTCAGATCTATGCATAACGAACACGGGCATATCCATAGTTGGGCACAAGACCGTTAATCGGTTAATCGTTAATTAACGAAGTTAACATGTCGAGTAACGGATTACCTTTTAAGTTAAATTTAAAAATTGTTAACGGACTCATTAACTAACGTTAAAACAATTAAAGTCAGTTCATCGTTAATAAAGTACCTTCTATATCCCAAAAGGACACCGCGCGTACTGTATAATATTGATGATTTGTGTAGTTGTAGAGCCAAACAGTAATCCTCACTAGATGATTACTGTTCGAATGGGCCGGCTCGACCGGGGTAGTACGACACTCTCACAGAATATCGGCGTAAAGTAATAGCTTGCTATTGCGTTTCGTAGGGTGAGTGACGAGATCCGGAGGCCTATTGCCTCATCCCTATCCCATCCCCATTCCCCATCCTCCCTAGACTGGCAACGCATTGGCAGCACCTCTGTTGTTGCAGATGTCCATGGGCGGCGGTGACCACTTTCCATCAGGTGGGCCGTCAGCTCGTTTGTCAGTCAATTAACATAAAAAAAATATATGTTTTGATGTTTATAAAGGAAAGTCTCTAAGCAATAAGGTATTAACAAACTAGTGTTACACTCTTCTTTAATACATTTTTCATTTTGTCCATATACCAACATTTTTTATAACTATTTTGCTCATTATTTTCTTTGTTTTGGTTTTCTGGAAGAGATCGCTATTTAGGGATAAGAAAGCCTATTCTTCCGTAACTTTATTTTGTTAGTGTATGCTTTTCTGTTCTTTTTGTGGTGTCCAATAAAGAGTATTGTATAGAATTGTAAATCACTAACTCAATGACATATAAAAAGGCAATTTCTATCACGAGTTAACGATTAACGGTAACTTCCGTTTAATCTTCCGAAATGTAACGCTTTAAAGTTTAACGAAGTAAATTTTTTTATTAACGGATTATTGATTAACGAAGTTAACTATTTGAATAACGGTGCCCAGCTATGCACATATCCAATAGACTTCGCATAGCCGGGGACCCCCGTTGCCAGTATTACAGGCAAAAACCGATAATCGTCTACAGGCGGGCGCGGGGAGCGCATAACCTCGAACGCACCAATCACAGCGCGCAGGGTATAAACTAGAGATGCAACGGATATCCGGTTACTATCCGGTATCCGGCCATGATTTTACTATCCGACCGGATACCGCATAGTGAGTCAGTATCCGGCCGGATACCGGATAGTAAAACCTTGCATCAAAAATAGGATAAACCTGATAAAAAACCATCAGAAAAAAACGAAATCCACGTCAGTTATCAAACTAAAACTTAGTTTCTTGTAATTTAAACATAAAACTACACATAACATCACGTCGTGCATGTTTGAATATTCCAACTGACGTAATAGAACGCGTATTGAACCTCAAAGGGCCTCCCCGGCTAGGGTTGCCAACTATTTATGGGGCAAATATAGTATTTTCCAGTCAAAGTTATCAATTTTTATTGATCGAAAGAAAGAAAATATAAAAAATACTTTAAAGATAACCTTTTAAAAAAGTGTATGATAATATGATAGATTAAATATAATATACAACATTTGTTATATTAACATTCCGATAGCGCATCTTATAGAGCTATCCGAGCTGCGATAATGCCTATTGAACTGGCGAACTCACGGCCCATTTGTAAGGACTGACCGAAATATAGTATTTTTGCGAACTATATATTTCTTCAACAGTATATAGTACACAGAGCCAAAATATAGTACAATACTATATATTATAGTACGGCTGGCAACCCTATCCCCCGGCACTTACAATTCGTAACAACTAAAAACTTGCTCGCCTTGCGAAGGCCGCGCAGGCTAACACGACTTTAGAGATAGCTAAAGTGCAGCCGGATATCCGGCCAATGGCCATGCCGGATATCCGGTATCCGGTTAAACCAGTATCCGTTGCATCTCTAGTATAAACCTACTATTTTATATCTCGACGCTCACCTGACATCTCTTTCCAGCCCCACCGCGTCCAAATCGGCGACAAACAAACCAACGTGCGCATCCTTGGCTCGGACCCGAACGAATCCGCGCTGCCGATCGAGCGAATGTTCGTGGCCGTGCCGCAACCGCAGGGCAAGGCTGCTTGCTCCTTCTGCGAATACTTCCTGCACTACCTGCAGGTTGAAATCAGCGATACCAAAAACGAGGTTAGTTCACAATGGAATGTATTAAAAAACGCCGTAAAATTGTACAGCCACAAAAAGTGTCTCTCTTACTTATTTTTTCCAAAACCAATATTAATTTGAATCTTTGTATAAAATATAATAACTTTTGCAAGGAAGCAATGCCAAACATTCAGTAGCAATTTACACTGTACTATTTTATATGGTTATTTTGAGAGGCTTTCTTTGCGAGATTTCAAAAACAGAAATACTCAAAAAAATAAAAAAAAATTAAGATCTTCACAATAAGCCCTTTCATTTGGTATGTGACACGATATAGTTTAAATAACTTTTCTTTTTAATCTTCTGTTTTACCCACAAAAGTGGCCCTGATGTTTAAAATTCATTTATTTACGTTACGCATTCGTGCTGCGGTCACCAACTTACACTATACAAACTTACTTATGTATACAAAATTTCAACTCAATCGGTCTAGTAGTTTCGCAGCAAATTGGCTGTGACAGACGGACAGACGGACGGACAGACAGACAGACAGACAGACACACGAGTGATCCTATAAGGGTTCCTTTTCTTCCTTTTGAAGTACGGAACCCTAAAAACAACATAATAATGTTTTGCGAACACAGTTTGGTTTCTTTTACCTTGGTACTTTCTAATATAAGATGGGTGAATCAACTTTTTTGAAAAATGCTTAGTTTGTCCAAGGGACAAAATTTGTGTAACCATAGCAACGGGTGGCACTAAAAAGTTGATTCGCCCATGAAATAAAAATCATTCAAGTTATTGTATGGTGCTAAATATAACGAATCATTTCACCAGAACGCTATCAACTCGGCGGTGGAGAAGGCTTGCGACGCCCTGCCGAAGTCCATCAACGGGGAATGCAGACAGTTCGTGACCGAGTACGGGCCCGCGGTCATCGCCCTGCTTGTGCAAGAGATCGACCCTGCTAGCGTGAGTACCTTACCTTTAACCTTTTGACCGCCCCAGTCGGCTGCAGCCGTCAGCAGATACAGGGTAAAAAAGTCCTTCATCACTCTGACTTAAAGTTGAAATTCGTATTACTTCTCAGACATGCTTGGCGGTCAAAAGGTTAAAAGAGACTAGCGTATTATTAAAGAGCTGCTAATGTCTTTTGATGTAGTCCTAAACTTTTAAACGCTATTGTCTGAAATTTAAGACACAAAATATCCAGCTGATATTGTCAGTCTTATAATTAAGATCAAACTTTAACATTTCGTTTGTATACCTTGTATAGGTGCCACAGACCATATATTCAATAGACTTCGCATAAGCATAAGAGGCAAAAAGCTATAATCGGCGACACGCAGGCGCGGGACCTAGAACGCACCAATCACACACACGTACACAGCATCACGCCCGAAATCCCTAATGGAGTGGGCAGAGCCACAAGACTACTTGTGGCCACGTTCGATTAATTAGTCCTAAGATGGTATGAAGAACCGTATGGTGACAGTTGATCAGCCCATCGCCCATACAGATAGTCCACCATGATGGAGAGGACCCGTCCCTTAGTCGACTTTTACGACATACCAGGATGATAAGCATCTGCACGCATTCTATGCTATTTCTTCACTCCCAGTGCAGCAGAGGAGAGCAATCACAGCGCCCTAAAAACCCCGCGCGCCCCGCCAGTTCGGTAGATTTATTTGTTAGTAAATTTTAGGCAAAGCGGTGTCTAGGATATATTTGGTCTGTGACAAAACCAACAGACGTAAATATCACTAGATTAGATACGCGTTTGCGTTATTATTATTATTCTCTCTATTTCTCTTATTATTATTATTTTTTAACTACAATTACAAGTATATTACGTGGTAATGGGCAGAAACTTTCGAACTATTCGGCATGTGTTAAGGATGGAAGCTTTTTATTATTATTATAGATTTTATGCACAGGCAGCTTATAGCTGAAACGTGCATAATCAGTGTCCACTTGTGTTTTTTAATTTAAAATGTTTGTCAAGTCTATTTTTAAAAGAGTTAACTGAGGGTGCACTTATCACTGTCTCGGGCAAACTGTTCCACACTGTCACTTTGCGGTTTGATAGGAAGTGGCGCCTGGGGTTGCTTATTAGAAACTAATTTATGATATATGCTGCGCAGGTTTGTCCAGCGTTGGGACTGTGCCCGTCGGCGGAGATCCGCCGCGTGTCCATCAACGCGGACAAGTCCAACTGCCCGCTCTGTCTTTTCGCGATTGAACAACTCGAGACCATCATCAAGAACAACCGCAGCGAGGTAAGGGCAAAATAATTCTAAAGACAGATTAGTATGATTCGATGACCTAGAAAATATCTTTATCTGCACCCATATCATAAAACCTCCATAGTGTAATCAAAAACCGTAGGAAATGACCACAATTGTGACAACCAATTAGGTAAAACCAGTGCTGCAATGTTATTACAGTATCGATTTTAGTATCGAAATGAGATTAAATTTGGAAGAACTGTCAAAACTCAAGTGGGTCTCTATTCTAGTATCCATAGATATTAAACAGTTATTGATACGAATCATCAATTCAGTAGGTTTTTTTAATATAAACCGAACGACATTTGATCTCGAGTGACGTGAGAATAGAGACTTCATTCGTTTGTCTATGATTTAAAAAAAAATGGCCCTGACGGAGGATCGAATTGCCGCCATTATGTTGTTTTTTTGCTGAACGAAAGTAGAATTGTTGTTGAATTGAATAGAAAAAGTTGTTTGTAATTTACATTTTAGTTGAAAAATGCGCCGGATATCGGAAATATGCAGCCACGATTGCAACAAATAACTTGTTGCGAGAAAATATTGTTTCTGAACACATCATGGAGGATTTATATTATGTGTGTAGATAAAGTTATGTATGCAACTCTGCATAATTTGGCCTTAAAACATTATGCAACCGTTGCATAAACTACTATTGTAAATTATTAGCCACACAGCGCTCGCATTTGTCGTATGTTGTTATAAAATGAGAAAGCTAAACTATAGATAAACGTTGCCTCGCTGCCAGAAATATAGTACTAGTAGTAAGCAGGGCCGGATTTAGAGGCCTGGAGGCCCTGGGGCAATAAATGAGTGGAGGCCCCCTAACTACAATATAACGTAGATGATATTGACCGACGATTCATCCGATTCGTCTACTGACGATCAATATAATTGAGCAAGTTTTTTTTTCGGTCTCTATTGTGGGGGCCCCTCTTTTGTGGAGGCTCGGGGCAGTTACCCCGGATGCCCTCCCCTAAATCCGGCCCTGGTAGTAAGAAGGGGATAACTAACGAGAGTTTGTTAGAAGCCCGACGCCGAAGGCGGGAGGGATTTTAATGGCTCGAGTTTGTTATCCCTTTACTGCCCGTGATACACACAATGTTTTTCATCACATTTGCAAGGAAATGAAATAAAAAATAGACGAAAAAATTAAATTATTTATTTTATTCCCATTGTACACCGTGAAATACCATCAGGTGGGTAGAATAAAGTTTATGTCGCGTCGGTTGTGCGCTACTTGTATAAGAAAATTACCAGCGCCGGCGCCGTGCGCGCCCCCGCCACCTGTCCATAGAAAATCCATAACTCCCGTGGGCGTTATGGCTTTTGTATGGTTTATAACTGCTGCTGACGGCGGGGCGTATAGAGCAGCTAAATCGGCTATAACTCCTCTATACGCCTGCGTAACACCCTTTTCAAGCAAGTGTGATGAAATAGTAGTTTATGCAACCGTTGCATAATAATAGGCCTTAAAACACAAGTGTGGGTTTATGAAACGAGCCGATAGGCGAGTTTCCTAATAAGATCTCACGAATGTTTTAAGGCCAAATTGTGTACAGTTGCATACATAACTTTATCTACACACATATTATAAATCCTCCATGATGTGTTCAGAAACAATATTTTCTGGCAACCAGTTATTTGTTGCAATCGTGACTGCATTTACGATATCCGGCAGAGTTTTTACAACATTCTCAGAGTCAATACTATTCATATTTTCAACTAAAATGTAAATTGCAATAAATTGTTGTTTGCAAGTGCAGTCAGTAGCAGTCTGACGCGTGGCCTCTGTTTCAAGTCACCGATTCAAATACCGGCTCGCTATGAGATTTCACGAGAATTTCGGTGATGAAAAAACATTATGTATGGGTCAAATTTTCTATTGAAATTGTTTTTCTTTTTGCATAAGACGTGGTTTCCAGATTTTATATAAATACAATATAGGTACAGCACGTCTCGCAACATAGCATGCAAATACATGATAGACACAATATTTAACATAATAATTTTCCATTGATTAATATACACATTACACACACATAATATTAATAGTTTTCATCATTTATTTAAGTTCTAGGTACTCTTTGACACTATAAAATATCCTATTCTATTGGATGGTTTCCTAAAAAAATCTAATTAGTCCGTCATTTACATTATAAAAAAATATTGAACACATATTTTTTCTTTTGACGATTAAACAAAAGATGACGAAGATATAGTGCGTTGAAGTTCCGCGTGACGTCATGAGCTCCCACTCTCGAACTTTGATGCGCGTTATCTTTGTCAATTTTGCTTGATTTGATATAGCAAAATATACGTTTTCGATATTTTTTTATAATCTAACTGACGGACTAATTAGAATACCTTTTCTTTTACCCAGGAAAAATCCCTATTCAATAACTTTTGTTTCTAGACGGCTATCCAAGCGGCCCTCGACGGTCTCTGCAACCACCTGTCCGACAAGCTGCGTACGCAATGCGTCGACTTCGTGGACACGTACAGCAAGCAACTCGTCGAGATGCTCGTTGCGAACATGGACGCGCAAGAAATCTGCGTGTACTTGAAACTGTGCTCGAATGTCGTCCAGGACCCTCTTGGACTCAAGTCTCACCCCACTATCGATAGATGGTTCGAGAAGCCGCAGTTGCAGGCGGATAGGAATAACGCGAAAGGAAAGTCTTTGCTGCCGCAGTCTATGTTGGAAAAACACTCCGATATTGGTAAGAATAAGAGATAAAAGATATTAATTACTAGTGGACCCGCCACAGCTTCGCCCGCGGTATTTTCCGTACAAACTTTATCACCCCTTAAATTTTTTATTGAATTTCAAAAAATCCCTCCTTAGCGCACCTCTGACCCCACCTGAGTACCCACTCGAGGAATGTCTCCTCCAAATTTCAAACCTCTAGGACCACCGTTTAGGCTGTGCGTTGTCTATAAGTGAGTCTCGGTACTGCTTTATATGTATAGATTTAAATAAATAAATCAGGGGACAATCTTTACACAAATCGATCTAGTCCCAAAGTAAGCTCTAAGGCTTTTGTTATGAGTACTAGACGACGATATAAATACTTATATAGAGAAATAAATACTTAAATACATAGGAAACATCCAAGACTCAGGAACAAACATTCGTGCTCATCACACAAATATTTGCCCTTACCGGGGATCGAACCCGGGACGCTTGCGTCGGAGGCAGGATCACTACCAACTAGGCTATCCGCGTCGTCAAAATCGATTGCGTTAGTGATTTACTTATAAAAAAATGGACAGGCCGGACACATTTATTTTATAAAAGATGGGTTGAAAATTTTATAACAGTAGAGTTTGGAATAATACCTTATTATTTAGAGGTTCCCCTTTATAAACATCAATATATACCGTCCGTGCGGTGTCCTTTTGGGAACTAGTAGGTACTTTATTAACGATTAACGGACTTTAATTGTTTTAATGAGTCCGTTAACAATCATTAAAGTTAACTTAAAAGTGAATCCGTTACTCGCATTGTTAACTTCATTAATTAATGACTAGTGGCTTCGTGAGCTGTAGACCTCGCGACAAACTTATCTTTGCCGTTGGAAAACTTATATCCCCATACATCGATATAGGTCGGGTCAATTTACCATCACCGCAAATAAGTTTGTAATTGCAAAAACCCCCATATCTCCGCCATTTTGAAAAATTTAGATAAACCGAATGGACAAAAAAAAAAAAAAAATTGCACCTGCTCACAAAATTACACGACAATCGGTTGAGAACTGCGAGCTGTAGACGAGAACAAATGGACAGACGCCGGACATCCGCTGGACATACGAAAGCATTTTTGCCCAAGCTGAAACGGAGACGCTTCGCTCGCTCGGTCGATTAGCGGGTTAACTGTCTTGTGCCCAGCTATACGCTCTCTCACACTTAACCAGGGGAGCTAGCACGACATGCCCGCGAGTCGTTTGTCGCTCAGTGCATCTCTATCTTACTAGTCATATATGTAAGGGATGCACTGAGCGACAAACGACTCGCGGGCAGGTCGTGCTAGACGTGCAGTAAATAAGGTACGGCTGTTATATCGATGCACCGCTCTGTTTTGTGACAGTTTGCAGCGAGCGAATAATCTTACTATAACAATGTTTTTGTATTTAGAAACGAATGAGATCCCCGACAACACGGTGAACGGACGCCCCGTGAAGCAGCCGAAGGTGAAGACGGTCTGCGTCATGTGCGAATTCGTCATGAAGGAGATTAATGACGAGATCAAAGACAAACACAATCAGGTCAGTAATGACACTATGAGATATTTTTCTACCCTCCTTTATTTCGCCGTGTGAGGCATACGATTCGCTTGAGTGATTCATTTTGAGTGTGTCTGAAAACATCGAAATTTGTGCGATATATTTTATGGGTTTTGTGCTTCTGGACTACATACTTCAAATTTATGTACGTAGTTTATGTACGATTTTTTATAGTTGTAATTCAAAAACGCAAGGACATACGACTTTAATTTACTGGACCAAATCGATTTGTATTGACATAAACTTTTATCCCTATCGATAATGAAAGACGAACAAATCATATACCAAAATGGCATCCAGCTCCCTAACTATCGGGAATACATTTTGACTATTTGATAAATTAATTCAATGGTCATGGTTGACGATCCGATGCAGCTTATATAAATTCATGTTGTTTATAGGACGAGATCAAGAAGGTAGTCCACAGCGTGTGCCAACGCATGCCCAAATCAGTGCGTACTGAATGCGACCAGTTTGTGGAGAAGTACGCTGACCTGGTGATCAGCCTGCTGGAGCAAGAGCTCCAGCCTGACGAAGTCTGCAAAGAGCTGAAACTGTGCGACTCCATCACCACCAGGCTGTCTGCTGTTAGGGGTAAACACCGTTTTTGAAACTGATTTTTGTATTCAGGCGCTGACAAACTGAAACTACTTGATTTGGCAAAGCGAAAAAAAATATACGTTCATATTCATTATATTATTTAAAAAAATTACTATTTCCAAAACACGATTTGATGAAATCGATACGAAAGAAAAAAATCGTGAAGTTACGTCTGAAATCCTCTTTAAACAGTTCTACGTCTTAAATTTTTCAACTTATGGGTCTTTAATTAATAACTCTCATACAAAAAAAAATACTAATTTATATTTTACGTGTAGTGTATTTACTTATATAATTCATCCGTTTTTGATTTTCCCCATACAAAAAAATCGCACAGTGCTTCTCGTTCACTCCGGTGCAAACAGACAGAGACCGATCGCTCAAGGTCATTGGCTGTTGTCAGCGTTTTAAGAGAAGTGCGAACCCACGGCTTTTTATACAAAAGGCGATGATGATTTCCACCACTTAAATGTTAACCAATTTTTGATAGGTTGTCGTCAGTCAGCACAAAATCTAGGTTTATACGTTTTGTTTTTTTCACATCATATCATCATCATAATCGATAAATTCAGTTTTACTGTTGTTTCAGTATTCTCATACAATACTAATTTCGGCATTTATTTGACTTTGTTGATCTTTAATCAATATTCGAAAAACGTATAGACCTAGATTTTGTTCCAACTGACAACCTATAAAAATTGGTCAAAATTGGTTAATATTCGAGAGGTGGAAATCGTTATCGCCTTTTTATGAAAAGGTTGATTTTTGCCGTTGGTGGATGTAACTTGCCAAAGTTACGAGCTACAATTTTACAGCCAAGAAATGCTTGGCAAATGTATAGACTCTGTCCTCTGTGTTATACTAGTATAACTTGAATTTAGCAAAATTTACAGAAGACATCCTGAACTGCGCGGTGTGTGAGACCGTGGTGCTTGCCGTGAAGAAAGTCCTTAGCAACGATAAGGTCGACCGTAACATTGTGCACATTGTCGAGAAATCCTGCGGCATGCTGCCTGCCAAATACTCTCAGAGGGTAAGTTAACCCAACCACATAAGTATAAGTGCTACTATGGAGGAAAAAACAAGAGTACTGACTATCGTCTTATGGCGATCATAGCTCGTCAAGTTGACGTTCCTAAAGTCCAATGGAACTAAGATGGCACCACAATCGTAGCCAGCGGGGTATTCAATCAAATACAATGAAATTAAATATGTTTTGAACTAAAGGGAACGCGTAGTGCGTCTACCAGCTTTTCTAAGGAAACCATTTTTTATTTGACCGGATTGCAGCCTCAACTGAATAAATTCTCTGATAGATGGTGTTACAACTTCCAAGGAACTTGCCCTTGTGTATTCGTTCAACGAGGGTGAATAAATCATTGCAATAACTGGTTCAGTTAAATATGCTTGCGCTGTTTAATGACTTAAATATACATTATCTATTACCCAAAATTATCTATGACCTTACTTACATACTTTGGTTATTTTATACTAGAGATAGGCTCATATATACCACAGGCAATTTGTATGAACCAGGCTATGTATGTCTCTCACATAAAACCGCTTGTTTTTAACCTTTTCAACGCCAATGTTGGATATATTCGCACCACTGATTCACCGCCAACGACGGATATATCTGTCAGGGCATACAGGGTAAAAGAGTCCTTCACTAGTTTGACGTAAGGTTGAAATTCGTGTTATTTCTAAGACATGCTTGGCGTGTGAGTACAACTTTTATTTCTGACGTGGCGCTGAAAAGTTTAAAAAGTCCTCGCCACTCCGCACGGCCATGTAACTCACTCGTCCAGGACTAGCTTACTTTCTATGCCTCCTCAACAATGTACTTAAACGCATCTGTTGCATTCCAGTGCCACACTCTGATGGAGATCTACGGCGACAGCGTGATCCACCTGATCGAGCAGTACGGCACCAAAGCCGTGTGCCAGAAGATCGGCCTCTGCTCCGCCCACAGCGGCGCCTTCGTGCATATGCGCGCGCATGATCGCCACTGAGGTATGTCTATTCTACAAACGTAATGAGCAGTGATCGGTTCGACCCGTGCCACAAGGTGTCAGTGACCTCAATCATTATGTTAATATGGATATTTCCCAGGATTCCAGCATTCGAATCGGTAAAGGAATAGTAGTTTATGCAACGGTTGCATAATGATAGGCCTTAAAACACTAGTGCGTTTTTATGAAACGAGCTTTTAGCGAGTTTCATAATAAGATCGCACGTGTGTTTTAAGGCCAAATTATGCAGAGTTGCATACATAACTTTATCTACACGCATATTATAAATCCTCCATGATGGGTTCAGAAACAATATTTTCTGCCAACAAGTTATTTGTTGCACTCGTGGCTGCATATTTCCGATATCCGGCGCATTTTCACATCACACACACTCCGAGAAGACTACTTACTATTCATATTTTCAACTAAAATGTAAATTACAAACAACTTTTTCTATTCAATTCAACAACAATTCTACTTTCGTTCAACAAAACACCAACATAGTGGCGCCAATTCGATCCTCCGTCAAGACCATTTTTTTTTTAAATCATAGACAAACGAATGAAGTCTCTATTCTCATGTCACTCGAGATCAAATGTTGTGCAGTTTATATTAAAAAAACATACTGAATTGACGTTTCGTATCAATAACTGTTTTAATATCTATGGATACTAGAATCGCAGCACTGGTTTTTCCTAATTGGTTGTCAAAATGGTGGTCATTTCCTACGGTTTTTGATTAACCAATGGAGGTTTTATGATATGGGTGTAGATAAAATAATATATTCTCATTTCAGTAAGTATGTAACGGGGATAAGATTAATGATTTTTACCATAAAATAAAACAACATGAAATTACATATTATTACATATTTTACGCAGTATAAAATAAAACCAAAGTTTATCAATATTTTCTTTAATGAAAAATGATAAATTTTATGAGTTTATTAAATATTCTGACTTCTATTTACAAATACATATAACATAACTCTTAATTTTTGCGAATCATGTCATGTCCATATTATTATTTCCTCTTTGAATCCCGCGGTGTGGCACCCATCGTGCCGATCACTGGTAATGAGTAATAGGGAAGATGCATTTTTTTTTTTCATCTTGTTTTGGAAAGTACCGAGTAATAGAAACCGATCTGTGTACGCAAACCATTATTATGTTGTTTATTTTATGAGTTATGAAGCTTTGAAAAGTCACTGTTCATACCACCCGCAAAAACACTCCATACAAAATGGACAACAGATATGACGTCACAGCTGTCTTTAGACTGTACAAAATGTATTGCGATTATTTCCGAAAACACTGTTTTTAGACCATCATCGTAGAAATAAAACATGACACAAATTTGATGGGGATATTCAAAAAACTAAAATCAGAACTAAAAACCAATATATATTTTTCACTTATTTTGACCCTTATTAAAATAAAAATGAATAGTCAAAATGATTGACTGTTTTCTGTAATATCCTTTTGTTTACATGTACTATCATAATTTTAACCTCATTTTGATTTTAATGCATCTTCCCCAATATACATACATACGTAGCATCACGCCCGAAATCCCTAATGGGGTGGGCAGAGCCACAAGACTACTTGTGGCCACGTTCGATTAATTAGTCCGTATGGTGACAGGTCATCAGCCCATCGCCCATACAGATAGTCCACCATGTTGGAGAGGACCCGTCCCTTAGTCGACTTTTACGACATGCCAGGATGATAAGCATCTGCACGCATTCTATGCTATTTCTTCACTCCTAGTGCAGCACAGGAGTGCACACCACCATTATGCAACAACGGAGAAACTTGGTAATCACGACTTTCCGAGCGGCGTTGATGTGTCGCCGTTATCGTATTAATGACTGATGTATTCTACCTCCTTTCCAGGCGCAGCCAAAGTTTCGAACCGTCGCTTGTATCAGCAATCTCTATATTAATAAGCCATTTTTTTTTACCAAAACTGTTATATATTTAGAATTATGTCAGTATGTGAGAAGCTACTGAGACTATATAGGAGGAGTTTTTCAATAAGCGAATGAATAGATATATTTTTCTATAAGTGAATTGTACTTAGCAGTAAAATAATAGTCGCAGTAGCTTTTGTGTTCCCACTAAGAGATAATGCATTGTCCTATAATCATTGCTAAATATTAACATTTTCAAATGTCAGTTCATTTGAGTTTATTTTATACTAGGGGTATTTAGCTAGGGTTTTTCTTTGTGTACGTAAATTTCGAGTCTTAATCGCGTAGTTAAAGCAATCACAGCATATTTGTTTTATTTGCAACGATCAATGGGTTCACGTAAGCCTGTGATATAAACTGATTTGTAAAATGTTTCTATGAATAAAGTTGGGAAAGTTAGGAGTTGTTTTATTTACTACATTCTGCCAGCGACTTTGTCCGCTTGGAATTCGGTTATAGTTATTCCCTCGGGAACTTAAAAAAATCCGGGATAAAAAGTATATGTAAATTCAGGGTATAAGCTATCTCCGTTCCAAAATTCATCCAAATCCGTCCAGCCGTTGAGGCGTGAAGGAGTAAGAAACATCCATTCATCCTCACTCACAAACTTTCGCTTTTATAATAATTAGTAAGATTTTCCAAAACTTATAATGGGAATGCCTATATTCGAAATAGGCCTAAATGATACAGAAACAGATTGTTGATATGGTACAGTAACAAACAAGATTAATTTATATGCTTATGTCTATCTATACATACAATAAATAAATTATAAACTGGAAGAAATCAGTAAATACATGAATATTCTATTAAATAATGCCATGGCGGGCTTCAGAATGAGCAATAAAACACAACCCAATGGTTTTTAAATTTCATGACTGTTCGTCTGATTGTATGTGCGCGATAAGCTTTTAAACTACTTGACGGATTTCGATGCGGTTTTTAATATTATATTAAGGGCAAACTCAAGCAGATTAAGCCTTTATTTTTTTTGGAAGAAGTGGTTTTTGTCTTCGTTCTAATCCAAAAAATTGGTAGAAATAAGGTGCTTCGGTCGGGGCATCTTCACTTGGGAAGGAGTAAAAGTGGGCTCTTTTACTTGTCACATGAATAAATTACAATGCGTTGAATCTACCAGCGCTTCGACAGGACCATCATTACTGAGAAGCAGCGCTGCAAGAAACAGCAGAAAATCATCTTTTCAAGTCATAACATTGTTTTTACATCATATATAAAAACCCAAATAAAATTAAATAGAAACATTACAATGTAATAAAGCAATAATTAATAGTTTTACCTAAACCCTTTATCTACTAAATACATGTTTATTTGTGTGTCCCGTCTCCAATGCGTTCCTATCCCATTCATCCGGATTACGCTGAAACTTTGGTGAGGTGTTGTTTACCCACAGAAATAAAAAAACAGCATTAAAACGCATGTCTGGCTAGTAACTATACCTAAGCATACTTTGAACTTGTTAGCTGATTAAAGGTAGGCTGATGAAATTGACGGCTATGGGGATCAGGGCACTGCTTGCTGCAAAAACCCTGGCGGCGAATGTTAACCTTTTGAACGGCCCAGTCGGCTGTAGTCGTCAGCAGATTTCCGTGCCTCTGACGCCACGATACGCCGTTTCCCATACATTTTCGTCGGCTACAGCCGTCGTCGAGCGCCCGTGGCACGCTTTTTCGCCGTAAGCCGTTGCGTTCAAAATGTTAAACGGATACTCTTATCTAGTATTAGCATAAAATTAAGAAGCTTCTTCGTTTGTCAGTTTCTTAAAACTTCTATAGGTTCTTTTTAACGGATTTTGGTAATACGCACATGTGCAAAGCGCGGGTCGTTAGTAAATACACGAAGGCAAGCATAGACAATAAAAGGAGCACGAATGGAAATAACACGGTTCGAAAATTATTTTTATTCTCATGAACGCATTGACAAATCCACCCTTACGAAGTACATTGTAACTACTGAGCATTTCACTGAACAATTTGCAGTTCTCTAGTGTCTACCCGATTGCTCACTGGGCACTGGAGTGTGGCATCTCCCTTCCTCCCTCTGTTCCGCCGGCTGCGGAGCGACCTTTGGTTCGTTAGGGTTTTGCCTGCGCAGGTATTCAGCCAGCCATAGTATGGGCTCCGCGGGTCGCTCGTGGGCCAACGCTGTTAACCCTGGGATCAGAGTCTCCGTCATGTGCTTTTGGATGTAGTCGTGGACTTGCAAGTTACGCAGGACCGGGCCGACTACCACTGGAAGATACAACGGTTATTGGTTCATCTACGGTCAATAGCGCTACCAATTTTAGCTATAGCATAGAGTAAAAAGACGAGTCGAAGAGTAGAGAAGAAGTTCTCATCGCATAGACAGATCAAAATTATTAAGTTTAGTGATGGCAGATGGCGCTGGTAGACACGTTTTTAAATTTAAGCATATTATTTGTACAAATTTTATTACCTATTTGATTTAAACTGTCTAGCAGTTAATAAATATTCGACAAAAAGACACACAGATGGCGTTTTTGACAAGGATTTCGTTATAAACAAAGTGGCTTATATTCTTATTAGATGCCGTTTCTTCTGCTGATCTACGCAAGCAAATAGAATTGACCGCCCGCACAGGCCCGGTCGATCACAGGATCGACCGGGCGTTCCCACCCCTCATCATCATCCATGGTCAATAAAGGTTTTTTGTGTTTATATTATAGGAAAGAAAAGCTAAGGCCTGTCAAATTTCATTCGCGCGACGGAATGCAATGCAGGATCGAAAATCTTGGGTATTTCATGTTCTTTATTAATTAGCTACAAACGGACAATTTATTGGGTTCCGCTGGTTACCTATAAATCGATAAACATTCCGTTATGAAATAGGGAAAATTCTCACTGGTAGGGAAAAAGAAGTGTATCTCCCTGACCGCTTCGGATAAGTTCTCGCTGCCGTGAAGCGCGTTAAAATAGTCTCCATACTTGGTACGGCGGCCGAAGCACGCGCGCAGGCTGTCCGGCCAGTAGGCCTGCGCCTCTGCCACCCTGCGCAATACAAACATGCTTTGCAGTGCAGCGGCCCTAACATGCATGATACAAAGATAAGATAGACCGTCTTATCTCTAAGTGCGTCTCTCTCACACTTGTGCCGACGAAAGAGATAGATCATGCATGTTAGGGCCGCAGTGGTGAATCGGTTTAACGAGAGGTCTCTAGCACCTCTTGAAATTTTCGGATTTTAAAATGCGGAATTAGATTCTACATTTACGAGAAACATTTCGGTGAAAGAAAATATCGTGAGGATACCTGCCTAACGGATATTGTAATCGCCTGTTTTGTGTCTTTTTATTAATGGCAATCAAAGAAAATGTACAACGCTAATTAAGACAATGTAGAATAGTGCCGAATTCAATTTGATATTTACCACGATCATTTCGGTTAAGGAAAACATCGTGAGTAAAGCTGCACACATCTGTGACGTTATTAAACGATGTAACTTATCCCCAATGCGCACTGGGCCCGCGTGGCGACTACTGCCCACTACGAAAGGAGGATTGTGCCCAGCGGCCCTAACATGTAAGACACAAAGATAAGATAAACCTGTTTATCTCTATGACTATCTCTTTCGTCGGCACTAGTGTGATAGAGACGCACTTAGAGATAAGACGGTTTAACCTATCCTTGTGCCTTGCATGTTAGGACCGCAGCAGAGGAATGAATATATGCCGATTATGATCATGGAATATTAGAGGTATAGGTATCGCCACGAGAGTTGAGGTCACGCACACCGCGGCATGTCATGTGTGGACACGACAATTTCGTTCGAATTTTCAAATTTGTGTTTTGTTTTGTATGGCATTGTGTACTTGTGTGTAATCATTCCCCTCAACTGTCGTGGCGATACCTATATGCGAGAAATCTTGTATCTAGATGCGTACCTCGCGGGCCCCATTAGCGTGCGCCACTTCTGTATGCAGTTGCGTGTGCTGAGCACGAGTGCGACGATGGGCCCGCGGGACATCTGCGCGACGAGGTGCGGGAAATGGTGGCGTCCGTAGTGCCCTCTATACAGCTCCGCCGCCTGCTCCGGCGTCAGGTGCACGTAGCGCTTCTGTTGGACAAAAGTTTACTTACACCCGTGTAAACCTTTTTAACGCCAACGACGGATATTTCAGTCAGGGTATACAAGGTAAAAAGGCCGTTAAATAGTTTGTTGTAAAGTTGAAATTCATGTTACTTTTCAGACATGCTTGACGTTGAAGAGGTTAATGCTCAGCGGCCCTAACATGAATGACACAAAGATAAATTAAACGGATTACTAATTAATGGGCAAAACACTTTTCCCAAAGTATCACTAAACTATTTTACTCAAATTATCATTTGGCAAAAAATCTTTAGCCAAAACAGTTTATGGTTTTTACAATTATTAGCAAAAGTATTTTTTGCCAAATTACGTAGGGGACACAAGTTAACCCTAACCTAACCTACCAACGACAAAGTAAAATTATCCCAAATGATAATTAGACCAAATGAATATAATGCGAAATGTAAGTGTGCTAAAAATTCGTTTAGGAAATGAAACTACTCCTATATATTATGTTTTTGGGAAGTGAAATTTGGCGAAAACTATTTTGCCCAAAGGGCAGTATACCAAATTAAACCCGTTTATCTCTATGACTATCTCTTTCGTCGGCACTAGTGTGAGAGAGACGCACTTAGAGGTAAGACGGTCTATCTTATCTTTGTGTCATTCATGTTAGGGCCGCAGTTCCTATAATAGCTGTCAACCAGTGACGACTGTTGCCATAAAAACAGAATCGTACTATCTCTTTCGCACTTGCATGGTCTTACGGAGCGTGCCTTACATCTGCAAGGTCACAGAAAATAAAGGAATGTTTTATTGCCCTAGTCGTCACTGGTTGACGGCCACTATTGATTTTCTTAGTACTCAGGTGGGCATTGCCTCATAAGAAAATGTTTACTTGAGTACGATATCAGTCTTGAGCATAACGTCTCTAGCAAGGTTGACAGGAGGATAAGTTAATACCGTATTTCTAAGTGAGTTTCTCTCATAATAGTGCCGACGAAAGAGATAGAGAGATAAGATGGGGTTAAGTTATCCCCGTGTCAACCTTGCTAGGATCACGACTGATATCGTACTCAAGTAATGATTTTTGTATGATGAGACAATGCCTACTTGAGTATTAGAAAATCGGCAACTGAAATTGACTACAACACATGACAAAAACATGACGTAAGTTTGTGTGTACGTGTATGTAAAATTGTAATGGCCCTTATCCCTTTATCCTTTTGAACGCCACATTCGGCTGTGGCCGACAGCAGATCATCGTGCCCCTGACGCCACGGCATGCCGTTTTCCATACATTTTGTCGGCTACAGCCGTCACTCGGGGTCCGGGGCACGCTTGCTCGCACTCAGCCGTGGCGCCTTTGGGCGATAGAGTGATAAAGATATATTAATGTATAGGAAGCATCAAATAGACAAACATAATTATGGTTTATAATCTATCGTCCGCGTAGAATTCGCGTATCGCTATTTCCTTGAGAACTGACCACTTCTTCGGGAAAAAGGTATAAAAGTATATCCTTGCCAAATTTCATTGATATCGGTTTAGCATTTTAGCCGTGACAACTTCACAGATACACAGGGCTACTTTTGCATTTAAATAAAAGAGGTAAGTATGGATTGAGTTCATAAGCATGTAAAATTGCTCTAACTTATCACAGCAAGAAATAATATGGGCTCTATTATTCTATTGGCGAAATTCAGAAAGGCTCCTCAAATTGATCTTTAATTAAGTGACGTTCGGTGACGTTTTTGTATAGAATGACAACTAGTTGAGGGACATATAACTATTTAATCTCTAATCAAATGCTGAACTGGCGTTTCTGAATTCGGCCACATCTTTTTTTTAGGGTGTCAAAATCTCGCATAAATCTAAATCAATCGTATTTTGTAGCTCATTCTCGATAGCGGTGAATGTAGTTGGTAGTGACCCTGCCTCCGAAGCTACCGGTCCTGGGTTCGATCCCCGGTAAGGGCAAATATTTGTGTGATGAGTACGAATTTTGTTCCCGAATCTTGGATGTCTCCTATGTATTTAAGTATTTATTTATCTATATAAGTATGTATATCGTATAGTACCCATAACACAAGCCTTTAGAGCTTACTTTGGGACTAGATCGATTTGTGTAAAAGATTGTCCCCTGATTTATTATTATACTAGGATTTTTAATACAAACGTTTAAATATTACCATAGAGGAATAAGACCTAGAGAAACCATGCCCTCGGTGGATTACTTATTTAAGAAAAGTGTAAACAGATGTCGCTAGTATGCACATGGTCATTTAATATTTTTCAAATCTATCGATTTCATGTCTGAAAATTTAATGATTCATTTACTTTTAAGGTTTTTATGTATGAATAATCAAAATTATACGTTCAATGACCTAAAAGCATTCACTTAATAATTTTAAGTAATATACGAAAAATCTGTTTTAGCGCCATCTTACACAATTGTATCGTACTTTTTCGTTTGTGCATTGTGATGTGACTAATTTGACCGATAACAATGGTTTTCATATAAAAGGTCATAGATACCGGATATACATACTTATAAATATAAATAAATACTTAAATACGTAGGAAACATCTAAGATTTAAGAAAAACATTGTTGCTCAACACGTAAATTATTTTCCCTCACCGGGGATCGAACCCGGAACGCCAGCTTCGGAGGCAGGGTCACTATCAACTAAGCTAACCGCGTCGTCAAAATGTCCTATTTTATAAACTTGTAACAGAGCTACGTCTGTATATTGAAGTTTCCTATGGAAAACATTAGTACCCTTAAGGTACGGAACCCTTAAAGAGAAATGTATAATTAATAAAATAAAGTAGGTAGGTAATGTAATAACAATGGCATTTAATCTTGTAAGTTAGTACGGACGGATTTTAAGATAATTGCGCAGATACATACAAACATATCAACGGGCTCTCAGCAGCTATGTGACGTCATTCTCGAAGTAATCTCGTCTCTCATTTCATCCCACATTTCGTCTGACAATCATAAATTGACCCGCGCGCTCGTACCTAGGCATTACGCGGAGTTAGGTATCTATGTCCATGGCCGCTTGCGCTGGTAAATGACCAAGGTCGAAGACACGCATGAACTAGTCATAGCTGGGCACAAGACCGTTAATCCGTACATCTTAATTAACGAAGTTAAATTGTTAACTTTTTAAATTGTTAACGGACTCATTAACCTCCGTTAAAACAACTAATGCCCGTTAATTGTTAATTAAGTAAAGTACCTACTGGTTGCCAAAAGGACACCGAGCGTATCTACGGCACCGCGAGCGCAAAACACGCCTGACTAGTAAGTAGGTATGCCTACGCTCGGGTCGGGCTAGCCGGCCGCGGTCATCGCGCGTAGACCCTTCTTTTATACATTTTTCATGTCCTATGTCCTGCCTAAACCTCCACAGTCCATACCATAATTTTTGTTATTAGTAAGTAAATCACTAACATTAACGATATATAAAATGGAATTTCTATCACGTGTTAACGATTAACTTTAACTTCCGTTAAATCTTGCGAAATGTAACTCTTTAACGTTTAACGAATTAAAGCTTTTTATTAACGGATTAGCGATTAACGAAGTTAATTATTTCATTAACGGTGCCCAGCCATGCCATAGCTGGCTGGACACATGACCGTTAATCCGTTGATCGTTAATTAACGAAGTTAACATTTCGAGTAACGGATTAACTTTTAAGTTAACTTCTGAAATTGTTAACGGACTCATTAAACTCCGTTAAAACAATTAAAGTCCGTTAAACGTTATTTAGTACCTATTTGCCAAAAGAACACTGCGCGGGTTATGTCAGATAGCTTTTGATTTAAATTTGATCTCTAAATAGGTAATAGGTATTATTACAAACTCTAATGCAATAAGTAGGTACCCAATTTTTACTAATGTTTCATGTCCTGCCTAAACTTTCATAGCACAATACCAATATTTTGTATAAGTAAATACCTAACGCAACGGCATACTTCTATAACGAGTTACCAATGAACGATTAACGTTAACTTCCGTTAAATCTTCCGTAATGTAACGCTGTAACGTTTAACGAAGTTAACTTTGTTAGGAACGCAGTAGCGATTAACGAAGTTAACTATTTGATTAACGGTGCCCAGTTTTGAAAATGGCCGCCATTTTTAGGGTTCCGTAGCCAAATGGCAAAAAACGGAACCCTTATAGATTCATCATGTCTGTATGTCTGTCTGTCTGTCTGTCTGTCTGTCTGTCAGTCTGTCTGTCTGTCTGTCTGTCTGTCCGTCCGTCCGTCCGTCCGTCCGTCCGTCCGTCCGTCCGTATGTCACAGACACTTTTTTCCGAAACTATAAGAACTATGCTATTGAAACTTGGTAAGTAGATGTATTCTGTGAACCGCATTAAGATTGTCACACAAAAATAGAAGAAAAAAAAACAATAAATTTTGGGGGTCCCTCTACTTAGAACTGTAACTCAAAAAATTCTTTTTCATAAAACCCATACGTCCCTATCTATGGTAGGTCTTCAAAAATGATATTGAGGTTTCTAAGATCTTTTTTTTTTTAAACTGAATAGTTGGCGCGAGAGACACTTCCAAAGTGGTTAAATGTGTGTCCCCCCCCCTGTAACTTCTAAAATAAGAGAATGATAAAACTAAAAAAAAATATGATGTACATTACCATGTAAACTTCCACCGAAAATTGGTTTGAACGAGATCTAGTAAGTAGTTTTTTTTTTAACACCTCATAAATCACGGAACCCTTCATGGACGCGTCCGACTCGCACTTGGCCGCTTTTTGTAATTCTGATAACGGAAACGGATTCGTTTTCGGAGGCTACATGAATCCTCAGATATAGATTTTAAGGTGCCGCATGAGTTCGTGCAAAATATCGATGAAGAATGAGAACTTATTAAATTACACTATGTACTTATATTTAAAAAGAATGTATCATATTTTAATATAAATATAAATATGAAAAATTCAAATCATTAAAAAATTGCTTGATCATCTGAAATACGCATATTAAATATATTAAACCTCTCAGTGGCGTGACGTCAGAAGCGGGGACGGCACGGTACTTACCTACCGACCTCACGCCATGAAGCTATGGTCGCGTCATGAAATTTTACCTAATTATTTTTATACGGCGCTGCTGGGTATCGTTTTGCGAAATTGCTTATGCTATTCCTAAAATAGCGCCATCTGCGATTCTTTTTCCAAAGTTCCATAACCAGAAACAGTTATTCTTTCATGTATTTTCAAAGAAAACTGACAGATGGCGCTGAAATCCTAGAGGCTTTGTAAATAAAGGGTTGCTCCCTAGCGCCATCTACGAATACGGGGGTTTGAGGTGGTCACATTTCAATGTATGGAGTTGACCTATCTGGTTATACTTAATTTATGATATTACCTAATGTTTGTTATTTACCTAATGTATTGCTATCGGTGAGAACCTGTAATTGGCTTTTTAAATTTTACTTTAGTTTCTAAATTGCTTGTGTAAGCTGTTGGTTTTCCATAAATAAATAAATAAATATCATCAATAAGTTAAAAAAATAGATAGTAATTTTAAAAAAAAGATAATAAATTCACATGTATGTTACAAAATTGGGCTAGGTAAAAATGCCCCTGTTCCATCCAAATTCCATAAAAACATAAATTTAATAACTCAGCTGTCATGAGCACTGACCCTCCAAACGTCAACAAGAATATATAATTAGTTTTTTTTATGGTTTCTATACCACACAGATAACAGCCGAGAGCAGGGGTGCTCAAGGATAGATAGAGTTGATTAAGGGTTGGCGCAAAATCAAGGACATAATGGGAAGGCTAGAACTAACAAATTATTGCTAAAATCAACCAAGCGACTTTCGGACAGAGCTTGCAATTATGTTTTAATATTTTGTAAAGGCGAATTAGCCTCCATAAATAACATACTTGTACAGTTGGTATGTTGGTCAACGTATTGTATATTTTTCTGTTATATCAATAAATAAATAATCACATGTCTATATTTATTTTAGCCGTAAAATTTTAGACAAGCCAAGTTGGTACTTTGCTGGCACTTCGTGTTTTCCGTGTACATTACACAAACTCTTACGCAAGTAACTATGCTGCAGCCATGTTAAAATAACTTTGTCATTGCAATGTTAAATTGAAGATGTTATATTTGAGACATTTTGGGAACACAGAAGTTGTATGAAATTTTTTATAAAATAATCGAGATCCTACTTATTGTTACGAAATTTTCGGCATCAGTTTATGATGAACATAGAAGCAAACTTTACGAGAAAGTTATTCTTATTAGTCAATAGTTAGATTGCGTTTGGCGGCAGTCTTTTTACTTCATAATTAAAAGATATTTTTAAACAGCCCAGACGAAGTATCATGTTGGCCGGGTTTTATTTAACCTTTTGAACTCCACGGCTAACGGCGAAAAAGCGTGCCACGAGCGTTCGACGCCGGCTGTAGCCGACGCAAATGTATGGAAAAGGGCATATCGTGGCGTCAGGGGCACGGAAATCTGCCGATGGCCACAGCCGACTGTGGCCGTCAAAGGGTTAATGTGACTAAAATCTATTATTTCCCATATTTATAAACTAGAATCAGATGCAAAGAACCCCATAAGTATACAGAGACAGCCCTGCGCTTAGGGCTGCCGGTGACGCATAATGAGCGCGCCCCTGTCGACTCATGCCGATATACAATTTTGCATATCGCGGCAACCCTCGGACCCTCGGACGCACGCGCGCTGTTTAGGGATGTAACAATTCTAAATTATCATTGGTTTTTTCGAAACAAGTATTGTTTTCGCTGTCTAATAAAATAATTCCATATTATCGTCTAGTAGGTAGTCCTGCCCTGCTACCCACTTATTGATATGTATAAATAAATAACAATCAAATGTTTCAGTTTGTATCAGGCGATTTGTCAAAGTTACGTTAGCAGGTAAGTGCGAAATTGAGAAATAAAATTACTTATGTAAGACTGCATTTGTTTTCTATCTTAATCTGACATGGATTGAAACCTGCCTTTTGACTTCTTTACTAATCTAAAAAATTTAGTAGTTATATTTTTTATGCTGGCATCATGTTTCCCAGTTATAGATTTGCCGGTTTTAGAACTTTTCGGAATCTTTCTCACTATGTATGTGAAATGTTTCCGGTCGAGAATATTCCCCATACAAAATGAAGAAATTATCCGAGGATGGCACATCCCTAATTTTTCGCATGGGGTCAACCCTAGCACTCGGACATTTGCACACGATGCATCTCAAGGGATGATACAAGGGGGCGGTGTTGATACATTTGAAAGGTTGAAAGTTTACATTTTAAAAATTAAAGGAGTATGTGGTAGTGCAATAATGGTAACTTAGTGGCAGGATGCGCGCCTCTTGTACACAGGTTGCGGGTTGGAATGAGCATGAATTGAACGAGCATTTCGCTGAAGGAAAATATCGTGAAGAAACCTGCTCACTCAGAATTGTCCCATTATAATAATTTCCGACTCTAGCAACGTTAGCCTTTATATTAACGGCGTTTGAACTTTGACGCGTAATAGTAGTTTATGCAACGGTTGCATAATGATAGGCCTTAAAACACTAGTGCGGTTTTATGAAACGAGCTTAAAAAAGCGAGTTTCATAATAAGATCGCACGTTGGTTTTAAGGCCAAATTACACAGAGTTGCATACATAACTTTATCTACACCCATATTATAAACGGCGACACGGCGACGATGGGGCCCCGCCGGCTGCGGCAACAGCGGCGCGCCGGCCTGTAGCTCATATCTGTATCGTTATGACCATTACGATACTAAAATCGATATTGTAATAACATTACAGTACAGGTTGTCATAATGGTGGTCATTTCCTACGGTTTTTGATTACATTATTGAGGTTTTATGATATGGCTATATCAAAACAAAAACCTTAACCGAACGTCGAAATATTCCTGATAGAATTCACAAGCCCCTAGTGATAGGTAGCACATGCGACATATTTTCGTTTTATAGCTCAATACAGCGCGGTTACGAGTTGACGTCACTTTGGACCCCCTTTTATTATATTTATGTAGGCAATTGTGTGAAGAACTCACAAATTGCTCCTTAAACGCGTGAACGTTTTGTATACGAAGCATGTATGAATCTATCTCAAATATTGCTTCGTGTTATTGCAATTATTAGATACATTTGGATAAATAACTCTACCGGTTGGTTCAAAACAGAATGTTTTTATACAACACCCCTTTAGTAATTAAAGGTAGGCGCGGTTATTCTTCGAAAAGTTAATAAAACCGCGCCAAATGAAATAAATCTCGAAGAGTTTACTCGGAGATTCATACTTCGTTGTTAGGTGAATATTGACTGTATCACAATTTGTCTGACTGTGCCATATTGTACAATCAACGAAATTAACCTCGGAGGTTACAAATTGCAGAAATACAATTTATACATACTCTAACGGTCATAACAATAGGATTGAATTAATTTTATTCACTTTGTAAATATTCCAATTCAATAAGAGTTTAACAAAAATCTTGGACACTGGCTAGTATTTTGGAAATTTATTGCTGCAATTTGGGCTATCCCCAAAGGGATTACATATTAGATCACTAATGGGGACAAAAACATTAAATGTAAACTTTTGATGATAACCCGAATTCCAGCAATAAATTGCTGAACAATGCCCGTTTACGAGCCCCTTAAAGCAATATCAAATTAAATAATTAATAAACTAACGGCAAGTATGTTAAACCCGTTGCTTCTGATATGGTCTTCTATTGCTTCCGCATCTTCGAACGCTTCTGGTTTTATCACAGCTAACGTACGCTCTGAGTACGAGTGGTACTCAGCACTTGTGTCTGATGACGCTACCGACATTATTTAATATATTGAAGTTATAAATACGCTAGTATTTAGGTATTATGATGATTTTATGTCAATTGTAAAATTAAAATGCATTTGCCAAATTTAAAGTGTTTTCTTTTTAAATTTACGAACTCCGTCGTCAAAAACGTTTCATTTGTTGAAAACATGTTCAAAATGTAGTATTGCTTTATTCAGGTTTTTCACGATAATAGTAGACTTGTAAGAATGTACTATGTTAGAGAAGCCTCCATCCTCCTTGTGTACTAAGATAGATGTAATCTTAGTAGTATATAATAATTTGACAGGCAATAGCACTGAAAATTATATTAATGATAATAGTCTACTCGAAAAATTTACATACATACATACATACATATTATCATGCCCGAAATCCCTAATGGGGTGGGCAGAGCCACAAGACTAGGTACTTGTGGCCACGTTCGATTGACTAGTCCTAAGATGGTATGATGAACAGAAAAATTTACCGCGTACCTATATAGTCCTCAGCGGCTCTTGCAAGGTTGACACAGGGATAACATATTTTGTCTTATCTTCCTATCTGTTTTGTCGGCACTAGTGTGAGAGGGGCTCACTTAGAAATAAGACGGTGTTACCTTATCCTCGTATCAACATTGCTAGGGCCGCATACTGGCCGTCAGAGTACACTACTCCGACTCAACTCTTATTGTCAAAACCCGGCATTACATTGATTACAAGTGATCATAGATTAACATGTCTACAAATGTCAACAGTGTCAATAATAAAACCAGGTCAGTTATTATTTATTAATACGATATAACGGTAATAATTATATAGTTATTATTTGATGTTGTCGCCGATACCCGTTATCATCTTTCAAATCAAATTCAATCACGTACCGTGAATCAGAGCTGAGCAAATTTCTTAAAAGAGTTAAGCTAGCAAAGCATCGGCAAATCGTAGTAAACTATACTGTACTTAGTTTTTATAACACCAGTCCATACTTTACTAATTAGAATAATCAGCCAAATATTCTGTTTATATAAGTATATTATGATTTAGGCACTAACAGTGTGATAAACTTGTGAGTTTATGTATAGGATGTTCACCAACCCCGTTGGTGTTGAAGGGTTTTGGTCAGAACCCCCTGTCTACCTAGGTAAGACTGATAGGTGGTTTTGGGCGAGGTGTTCATATTTTAATTTTCAATTCGGTTCTGTCTGTGTTTCACCAAAGAGGTGGCTTAAAACCTCTCTACTAATGAATAATGTAAAAACTAGTTAAGTACTGTTTTTATAAGTGATAAATGTGTATAAAAATATTATTAGTTTTATCTCCTTCCAACTCGTAATAAAAAGTTGCGTCGTTTATTTCGACACAACAAACACGCGGAAAATAAACATCTAAAATGACGGTTTTTTTATATTCACCTAGGTACGTCCAACTATAATCAGAAACCCAAACAACCCTCCATTTTGGCAATGCCTAAAAACATTTCTCAAATGACCATTCCTACAATTAAACAATCAATCGATCCGCTACACTCGTCACTGCATTCGCAACAGGAAAACTGGCACGCATTTTCCTACCACCCTAGCGGGGGCTGCGTGCGACGGTGTGGGGGCCGCGGGGGGCTTGGGGGCTAGGGGGCAGAGGGAGAGGGGGCTCGCGGCGAGCCAGTGCCCCCCCGGAGCACACGGCGGTCTGACGCCTCCCTGCGACATGCCGCGCTGATCTCCCGCCACCCGAAACTCACCGCCGTATCTATGGACAACTCCTGCCTCCTCGACCTGCTCATCAGGTGCTTCGCCATGACGGAACCCGAGGACCTCAACTTCACGGCGTTCACGGATCTCTGTCGGCTTTGCTCGCTCAAGAGCGGCCCGAGGCTCCACATTTTCGACAAGGAGTCCGAACAACGGCAGATACTATTCAAGTTACGGACATGTCTACCTACTATGGTGAGTTTTTTATCCTTTGTCACCAATTCACGTTAATTACCTTTATTTGTGATGCCCGTCGGCCATCTAGAACATAATTTTTTAATGTGGATTATAAGTGTTATCATTGACGGATGGACAAGATGTAACTAAGTCGATGCTACGCTGTGCCGTAGCTCCGTAGGCGCCTGCGCGCTACGCGCTGTGACCACAACAATGATATGGAGCGCGATACCTGTTGGACTTCGAGACTTATTTTTACACAATGTATTTGCGTAAGATTTTTGTAAGATGAATTATGTACTTTAATAATAAGTAAAGTCTTACGTATGATATCGCGTATGATGAGATTGAAAAGATTGGAAATTAAAGCTTTTCTGTCACATTACCCCTCTCCCCTCGGGGATTTCATAAATCATTGAACAGAAGAACCCCATTTAGATGAGCTAAGGATATTTTCTTCTATTTGTGTTCTAGTGAAAAGTTGTAAAACAATAGGAACGCTACTTTATAATACAAACAATATTATGCTGGTTTTGTCTGTGAAATTAAAAATAAATCCATAAAAAAACGTAATCTCAACTCAGGATTCGTTTCAGCTTGCAATTTGCACGGCCCGGTCATTCACCCCACTGTACAATTGGGTCAGTTTCGAACCCACTACACTATACACGTGGCTATCCTGATCCCTTGTATTGACATATTGTTATTGGTTAAATGGTAACAAATTAATCTATATTATTAGTTGCGAGGGAATTGTCAGCTGGTGCCTTTATTTACCGAGGGTTAGATAAGGTATTATGTGTGTGTTAGCGAGTTAACTATGCGATCGAATACAAGGTCAGGGGCCCATTGCATAACTACTTATAACTTGTAATACAAGCGGAAGTCTCTTTCTAGTAAAAAAAGTTGAAAAAAGCCTTCCGCTTGTATTACAAGTTATAAGTATTAATGCAATGGGCCCCAGGACTTAAAGCGAATAAATCCAAGATTTCTTTAAATTAGATTATATTTACGCCATAAAAATGAAAATGTTCACAATATTTTGTGTATTACATAGGCATTACAATCGGATAATCACTTCGTTCGCTCGTAATTAATTTTGTTTTACCTTGAACGTTGTCTCTATCCTATAATATTTATAATTTGTGAGTGAGTTTTGCTTTTTATTATGGTAAACAAAATTTATAAGCTTGAAAATTAATAAAACACAGACAAATTACACTACAAATAAACTGAAGAAAGAAGGTGTTTAAAATAGTTTTATCCGCTTTGAATTGGATAATATTCCTCCGCAGTAACATGCGAATTTTGAAAAATAAAGTATCATAAGCAAATTCTTCCGAACCTCTTCCGTGTTTAAAATGACCAAACCGCGAATTCGGACGTCAAACACAACAGAACAACGACGATATACGATATAATAAATCACTTAGCAGTACCAAATAGAGCCCTATCCCCAACATGCGGACGAGGCAAAAAGAATTGTAATTAGGTATTTAAATAGAGACTAAGCGGAGGAGATATGCCAACATTTATATTAAGTGTACAAATAAGTCTTATTTTGCTTTGTGCCGTGAGTGTTCCACTTATTCCGCATTCATAGGTACAATAACAGAGGCTACATTTGCTAAATACACGCTCTTAAAGATATAACAAAAATAGTAAGTTTTTAGTTTATATTGTACGGAACGACAGCATCAAGAAATACTTAAGCGTTTGAATATGTATATTGACTAAAATCTATAAAATTTATAAATATTGACTACTAAACACTAACTAGAATTAAGATTATTACCAATATGTATGTGTACGCATGCTTGCATGCTGAAAACAAGTGCATTAATAATATAAAGGCGAAAATATACTTACGTGTCGTGGCGTGTCGTGATGCACCAGAAGCATATCGGTTTCATACATTTAATATGGTTAGGGACATATTTGCATGTCGTGTCGTGTCGCAACACGTTCTGTCGTGGCGCCGACTGCTCCCCACCGATTGCGCCAGAGCGGTGGTGGGGGATATGACGCGACACGACACAACAGGCAAATGTGTTTCTATACCGGCGCCTGGCACGTGGCGCGAAATCTAGCGGGCACTTTTTAATTTATTATATTTGCAGCAAAATGACTGACGATCTTATAGAATTTGTGCGTCAACGAAAAGTTATCTCTAACAAGACGATGAAATGCACCTTTGTCTTGTCTCTCTCTGTTTATAGGGTGAACCCAGTATCTTCTTTTCTTTTTTTGCTCTTAAGAAGTTTCATTGCTAAGAGAAATTGAAGGTCTTCATCAAAATCACTATCCGAATCAGAAGAAAACATTATGTATGTTTGAACGCTGCAAAGGCTCGTTAAGTACTGTTCAGAAATAATGCCAGAGTACGCCACGACACAACACGTTAGTGTGCACACTCACCGTCACGACAGTAAACATCACGACACGCCACGACACGTAAGTATGTTTCCGCCTTAAGTAAGACCATGTTTTTAACTGTATTCTTATTAATAAATGAATTTGATTCGATCTGCTAACAACCTACTAACTTTCAATTGCAACCTACTGACTTAGCTCTGAAAATAATGATATTTTATTTTGTTTTTATTATTATTATAACAACAATAGTATTGAATATAGTGTTAAAATGATTACTTTCGAGCCTGCTCTACACTCCTTATACTTACATATTTCAATCAAGATGTACCTACTTGAGTGAGTTTCCATATTAAGAGTTTTGTAAGACCCTTAATATTTAAACTGAAACGAAGCGAATCTTTAAATTTAACACAAGTCTGTGAACAAAATATGTTGGTGAACTTGACTCAATGCTGTAGGTAAATAAGACGAACTCTTGCAGGAAACACTTCATTGATCGCTAAGTTAATTTCAAACTTTGTCTTTAATTTTACCGTTTAATCCAGTAGGTACAGTGGGCACAACAAACTCGTCTATACAAATAATACAAACAAATAATATTAAAGTGTCTGTCTGTGATTTCAAAATTAATACAAATATTTGAGTGGAAAATTCTATTTACATGATGCCTTTCGGTCTTTTTTAGATATTTTGTATATCTGCCTCTTTGTTTGCCTGTCTGTCTATCTTAATAATTGTTCCGAAATGGCTCCGAAACCACTGAATTGATTTAAGGAAACATTCAGGGTTAGTTAACGGTATTAACTTAGATATTGGCCTTTATTTTATTTTGATATTTCAAAGGGTTTCGGAGATATGAAATATTGCCCTTTGTATGAAAAATCATTCCAATCCCACGCGAACAAAGTCGCTTGAATAGCTAGTTCCATTAAAATAATTATTGTTGTTTCGAAGCGATTATGAGTAAATATCGTTTGGGTATAATTTTACAGTTTGCTTTCTTGTTTAAAAGCCAATATCGATATGGTTTAACGAAATAATATCTATGTATTTGCAGTGATTTACTGTATTTTAATAGCAATCTTAGCAAATAATACGGGCCCGGGATTATGCTCCGGTCGGCCAGATCCTAACACCACCCTCACTCTCCAGCAGATATCGAAGGACGACTTCCTACCGAAGAAGATCTGCGAGCGCTGCGTGACCAGGCTGGAACAGCTTTATGAGTGGCGGCAGAGCTGTTTGAGCACCGACAGCGTGCTTCGCAACTACGCCGAGTCTATGCGGATTGTCACCTCCACTATCAACTTCCAGGTGAGTCATAAGCCTGACAGCGGCCATACACGGGCATCGACTATAAGAAGAAGACAGCCTACAGCCTAGCAAATGTAGTCGGCAAACAGCAAACACTCCAGTGCCACACACTGCCAGTAGGGCCCGCATCTCAGTTCGGCCCAGCGGCCCTAACATGCATGACACAAAGATAAGATAGACTGTCTTATCTCTAAGTGCGTCTCTCTCACACTAATGCCGACGAAAGAGATAGTCATAGAGATAAACGGGTTTAATTTATCTTTCTACAGAATTTTATGTAGCTCTGGTGAACCTGAGTAAAGGCAGCTGTAGTGTGCGTTTCTTTCAGACTTCCTTATACCCTTGTAAATACTCTCTCTCTCTATCAATATATGTCTCCGGCAGGTAAGGGTCCCTTGTATGTAGACTTCGCGGGTTGATAAAATGAGTACTCAGATTTTATAATAAGACTGAATATATTTAACCACAACTTAGTACATTAATATCTCTGAATCGACTGTCGCTTGAAGCGACACGTTCGGCGAGACTAACATGTCCTCCGCGTCCCGCAGGACATTCCGCCGACTCAGCTCCCATGCGCACACATGCGCCTGAGTGACGTGTGTCCCTACACCCTTTAAAAAATTCACTATGTTTAGAAAGAAGAATGGACTGAAGATGAAAAATGATTTGACAGCTGCAATCCAATGATACATTCTTCATATGATGCATATCAATAAGATCACAAGACGCTTTAAATACGATTTGATAGCGACAATATTCCAACCTCAATTTTACTTGCTATTGTTCAATAGAACAACAAAGCCTTTAAAACATAATCACCCTTATTTATACAAAGGCAGAAAACAGTTATAAGAGCAAAGCTTTTCTAAGAAAAGGAGAATTGCCAATTCTCAAGGACTCATTTGTGGTTGCTTTGAATTCGGCTTACGTAAATGTTAAAGAGGCGTTTCAAAGGATGGGCATTTAATTACTTGTCTGTGTGTAGGTTTGAATTAAATTTGTCTTTTTTAATAGTAGATCAGTTTACAATTGGCCACACAATTATAAAGAAATCCAATTTATAACGAAAACGAAAACATTAAAAAAAGGACATACATCGCGAAGTGATTCAAAAATGTGTGTGACTAGGCATGCTTGGGGACTACTGCCTTGTTTCTCTCACCATAAGTGTGTTGGCTTTGTGAGAATTCTTCTCTTTATCGCTTTCAGAACAAAAACAAATTATATCTAACTCACTTTAGTGTAATTACGTAATTTGTAACAAAATAATTTAATTTCGAGGTCAAGTCTCGCAAGTCAGTTGTGTATTTTAAACACCTAATGTTCCTGCGACTTTGACCGCGCAAAGTTTGTTTATCGTTATTTCCTCGGAAACGATTGAATTTTCCGGAATAAAATAGTATACTGTATGATAGTCTGGGCAATAAACTATCTACATAACAATTTTCATCCAAATCCGTTCAGTCGTTGAGACGTGACACATACATAAATAGACAATACACTCATAATATTAGTGGGATTATTTAAATTATCTATTATTACACAATAACAGGCTCAGTCTTCATATAAAAAGCATTAACTTTGAAGTAATTTACCATGCAAATGTTATGTCCTATTTAAAGTGCAGGCAAAACAAAGTGCCTCATACATTAGACCTCATTTTATGAGGCACTTTGTTTTGCCTTTAGCGTACAAAAGGAATAGTTAAATCTTAGTACAACTATGATCAAGATTCAATAATAGTGCAAGTCGAAAATGTAGGTATTAATTTTCATAGATAAAACTGCCATGAATTTTGGGTTGTAATTCATGGCCTCGTAAACCAGCTAACGTCATTTTGGCAATAACTATAATTTATCTGGTTACCATGATTATCATAATCGATCAAACTTATCTAAGTATCTAGGATACATTATATGGGCGTTACATTTTTGACAAATAATACACAAAATAACAAAAGTTACATTATGTCGTTCGCCTTGCATTTTCGCCGTCAGTTTTAAGAAAACGTAGTATTCTCAAATGAATATTTCATAATTTAAAATTTCGTCTATTTTTTGTATATGTAAATTATTGCCCTCTCTCACTATGACAGGCTGATGATTAATTAATATTATTTGAAAGTAGGTTATGTTTTCACCGTATTCTTGTAGGCTTGTAGCCGTGTATCATTTGCCGCGAAAATCTACATCTAAAATTCTTTAGGTACCGACCGACCGCTGATTATATTTCTAGTACTTAATTTATCGATCTGTGATGCCGGATGCGAGCAGCGCAGGGTCGGTCATTTTGGCGTTCATTGGGGGAGGCCTATCGGACGTCTTTCGGCTAAAATGATGATTTAATTTATTTACCAAGTTTTTTTTATTAGTGGTATTACACTGAAGTGCAAGCCGGGCATTGTGTGGCTGTGGAGTTGGTCGAAGCGCGAGGGTCAGTAGTCAGCACGCACCGAAGGCCCGCGGCGGGCGATGCACGCCGTCTCGCCGAGGCCGGGGTTGGGCGCCTCTCCTCTATTGATCGGCGCGGCCCGGGCCGTATCGACCAACACCCACCCCCCACAACAACTGCAACACGATATCAACCCTATTAAACAGCCGAAAGGCACAATTTCGACTACTTTACACCCATAGTAAGGAACACACGATTTCGAACTCAGTCCGCACGGCTTACGTATGAAAGTTGTACTTAACACTGAACGTTTTGTAAAGCAATGCATTATCCGCTTTAATGCGATAGTTATAAGGCTGTCAGCGGCATTCAGTGCGCAGTAAAACTTGTATATTTGGTTGTTGGCTACGCATGTCCGAGACGTTTTGTTTCACGGGCGTATGGATCGGTGCTGCATCGTCTATCTTGTCGCGGGTCGTTAAATTAATCTTCCTACTCGTGGGCGGCTTGCGATATAAATCATTGTTTCAATGGCTTTATAGCTTCGATACTATTAAATACGCTACGCAAAATGACACCTTTCCTGTTATGAAAGGGTAGCTAACACAAATCCGCTTTATAAAACACACAACACATGAAAAAGCTCACCCCCCTACGAGTCACGAGAGTGCAGGCCCCCCATTAAGGGTGCATTAACGCACAAGCCCAAGGTCGATGGTGGAAGGTGGCTCGAGCTGGGGGCACGTGACCCTGACCTAGCGGGTGAAGGATATTCCTACTACGCCCCCCGCCTACAAGCAGCGAGACCCCACTCATCACATACTGCTAAAAATAGAAGCGGTGAAATGTTTAAAAATGCCTGAATGTAGTTCTGGCCTTTTAAAAGCGCTTATCATGCAAAATAATTGGGAATAGTTGGCCAAGTTACTAATGATGAAAGGAATACGTACGAGATATCGCATGCATTGGAAGTATATGTATTCCAAGACACAATCAAACAAGGCAATCAAATTCAATCTTCTGCCTATGTTCTCTGAATTTCGTACGGAAAATACTGTTTGTTTATGTTGATTTATGTTAGCAAGTGGATACACAAAGTTATCGTCAAAATTATTGTTTTCCATGTACAGTCAGCTTCCAAAATATCTATCAAGTTGACGTATGATGACGTAACGCGACACAGTACTAAAATCCCCGCGCACTTACAATTCCTACACAGTTGAAACTTGCTCGCCGCACGAAAGCCGCGCTACCTAGCACGACCTTACACAGGCTTCCCCACACCGAACGTGCCCGCGTAAGCATTGTCACAGAAACTCAAATCGAGGCCTTCGCACCAGTGATCACGCAAGTCGATGTGATTGCTTCCATTTTAGTTCTTGTGATACTACTTACGCCTAAAGTTAACGGTTACCTAAATGTTGCCTACGAAACCGTAGCAGTTCTACGAACTACGGAAACACACTTGATTCTAAGAAATCGCGCTCGCGGTTGGTTGCCTGAAAAATGGTATTCAAGCTATTTGACTGACTCGATAGTGCAGTGGCAGTCCAGTTACTACCAGGCTGCGTCTGCGTAGAGATCCACAAACGGAACACAGATTAAATGACGTGAACATCAAAGAGTCGCTGTCACCACCGCTCGGCCTGCCTAAAGCATATTTCAATCCAATTTGCCAGAAATGTAAACAATGAGGCTAAGGCCACACCGCACGTGGCTGGCTCGCTTAGCGGCAAGCGTTTCGCCGAGTGCTTATTTAGACGAAATATCTTAGTGACAGAACTTAGTGACATGCTACGCAATAAATTTGTCTTGCCTCTAATCGTGCCCGCAGACTTACAATTACAAGTTGGCCAACTGTATACCAATAGACATAGTGACTTACGATAGCCCGCACATCTTAGCCAACTGAATCACTATGTCTGCGATTTAGTTGGCCGACTTGAAATCGTAAGTCTGCGGGCACGCTAAGCGTATTTAGCGTGACACGTCCGGCGTGGCTTTGCCTAAGGTTTGCTGGCAAAAATCAATGTCATAGTGGTTTGTGTATATTATTAGTGTTGGATTAAAAAAGGCTTTACAGCGTAGTTCGACTTGGTACCAAGCTGATTGATTATCTTTGGTTTGTTTCGCGCGGAAATTACCCTTCAGAACACTGGATCGGCCCTAAACTGCTTACGCGGAAATGTACCTAGACATTTCAGCGTAAGCAGTTTAGGGCCGATACAGACAGCGACTTATTGCAGCGATACAGTCGAACAATTTTTATCGCTGTCATTTATACTCTTAAACCTGTAAAGTGACAGCGATATATTAGGCTACTGCACTGTTGCAAGAAGTCGTCGTCTGTATAGGCCTTTACAATAGCGCGATTATTAACGCTTACGCGTATACAAAAAAGCTCAAAATCTAAACTATTTACTTATGAAATTATTGTGAGATCGATACAGTTTTTATTAAGACTAAAATCCATCTAAGAGTGATTATTTCAAAGCACCTGTAACTATAACAACTCTTTTAAGTAAAATGCTCTACTTTGTATATTTTTGAAAATTTTGATAAAATGAATTTTAGTTGCGTTTTTTTTAAATGAACGGGAGAAATTTTACGCTCCCTTTGAGCTTTTTGTGGTTGCATAATATGCTGCCAGCGGCTAAATGTTATTATTCCCAGCCTGTAACATGATTGCAATAGCCAGCCCTTAAATATTTCTGGCAGTTTTCTTTTATCTTCTCATTTCCGTACTGAGGTGCGTCGCGAAGGGGAAAGTGTCGATCGATGCACCGGCTGCACTGAGTGCATAAAGCCGAGGGAGGCCGGCACAAGACGTCTCAAGACCTCTTACGACTTCATTCCGTATACGTGACGTACCACGACTAGTCGTGCATCTGTAGTGTTCCTGGTTCCATGATTAGTGGAACGATGTGAAAATGTGTTTATAAATTTAATAATAAAATGGTTTTGTTGAGGATATTGTTATTAATTTAGTGGTTTTTAAATAAGTGTTTTTTTTAAACTATATTTGATCATAATGATGCAGCTCGATTCATATTATGAAATTTGGGATTTTGAAGTAAGTAGCATTGCTAAAAACATCGTATTCGGTATTGGTATAAGTGATACAAAAATCGAGCGTTACTATGTTAACGAAATGTCGCTTTGTTTTGTCACTTTCTTTTTAATGTAAAATCCGAAAAGTAAGATGAAGACAAAACAAAACGATATGATACACCGTATCGCTTAACCAATGTCGAATAGAGCTGCATTTATTTTATTCTGTCTTCTAGTCTTCTGTAATGAACCGGATCTCCCCGGCGTTATCAGATTGATGATGGACTGGTGACAGTGCAAACCCGCGTTTGAGTAGTTTCTAAATACCGCTTAAATTGAGATTTCGCGCCTAGGCTCTTATCCGGGCAGAGACGTTTTATCGATAGTTGTATTTAGAATTTCAGCCGTAATAACTACATAGTTTGATGCAAAGTATTGTATTTAGGAAAAAATTAATCGCGTTTAAATGATTCCCTAGTAACGAAGAACATGAAACTGTATTTGAATTTTACGTAGCATATCAGTATGTATGGGGTCCACTTAAGGGTTAAGGTGCTAATTCGATTTGATGTTCTTCCTGAAAACTCTTCAAAATTCAACATACAAAATGATGAAGCTAATGTAGAAAAAGGCGTTATCAACGTACAACAATCAGCATCAGATAAATAACCTTATCAAGCTGAGAAAACTTTCGCAACAACAACTTAATATTTCAATAAAAATATCTATCAAAATGTAATAACAAACATAAATACAACAAGAACACCTCACATCCTGAAAATAACTGGACATGCGGATAACTAAACACAATAGTAAGCATAGTATACATGTACCCTATCTTATGTTACCCTAGTACTTGGCCCTTGAGTTTGCTTTTAATCAGTGCGTGATAACGCTCCCTCCGCCCTTGTTAAGGGAACGTCCCTTATCTTTGGGGGACTTGGATATTCAAACAATGCAATCGCGGATTCGGAACTTCGTATAATTAAGTTGTGTCATGTAAAAAATTGGTAAGTCTCGTTCCTGTATATGCTAAAAGCGGTGAGTAATGTTAAATGGCCACGCTACACGATGGGATATTGTCGGCCACTGCACGGGACACTTTTATACTCGTCCCTACGTTAGTTTAGAGTATATCTATAAACCGAACATGTATACAATGCTCGGTTTATAGATGGCTGACATTTGGAAACTTCGGCTATGTTCAACCTTGCCCTAATCATGACATAAATCATACCTAGTTGTGAGCGCAGATAATCACACCACTCTCTTGCAATGTGACTGCACGCTTCGGACAGTTTGCAAAAGTTACCTTTTTCAACAACGTCGAACCAATTCGATCTACTGCATGTTTTTATTTGTGTACCTAAGAAAAGTCCATTGCATTAAGCCCCTGCAAATAAATACAAATACAGATACCCTTTATTGAACACCACATAAAACATACTGGAAAAAGACAAAGAAATAAATTAAAAGGTAACAGGCGATCTTATCGCTAACAACGACGATTTACACAAATCAGTGTAGTCCGGAAGAATCCGGCAGGTCATTGAACCTGCCCGTGTCAAATTTGGGCAATTAAGGCTAGGGTGTTGCGGAATGGCAGCGGGGGCGACACTTTCTCCGGGGTGAATGCACCACGGGGGCGCCACCCTCGCCAGAGACTTATAGAAGGCGAATTCGTAATACGTGGAAAAATGGAAAATAAATTGTTTATCGAACTTAGTTGATGCGGTCTGTGTTTTTAACTCAACTTTTTGAGTCCTCCTTCAAATTGAATATTCATAAATGTGTCATGATATTTTTCCGATCAGATTGAACTCAATCTGAGAACTTTTTCTACTATACATGATTATTTAACTTACAAAAATACCTGACCTACTCGTGTTTGTTTGTTTTATCAGGACGGCACGGTGAACATGGACAAAATGACCGAAGCACAAAAGACGGCGTATCTGGAAGCGCACGTGGCCGTGCAACAACATATGGCCCAAGCCGCAGCTGCTGCGAGACGGGAACAACAACAGCAGCAACAACAACAACAACAACAACAACAGCAACAACAGCAGCAACAGCAGCAGGTTCAGGTGCAGGTCCAGGTGCAACAGCAGCAGCAACAACAACAGCAACAGCAACAACAGCAACAGCAACAAGTAAGAAAGTTTGATACTTTATTATAGTTAACAAAAACGTGTATTTTCAATTAATGATTTTATTTTATTTTTTCTTATTTATACAAAAGGAAAAGTTTGATCTTATCAAACAGCAACAACAGCAGCAACAACAGCAGCAGCAGCAGCAACAGCAGCAGCAGCAGCAGCAACAACAGCAGCAGCAGCAACAGCAGCAACAACAACAGCAACAGCAACAACAGCAGCAACATCAGCAGCAACAAAGTAACAACACAAATAATCCTTCACGGCATCATCAAGAAATGCAGGTGATTATTACATGATAATGTTATTTTAAATGTTACAATTGTTAAGTACATTCATTTTCTATTTACCACTTATGCATTGTGGATGCTTTCATGTTTTGCAAGATCAGTATACTGATAATATACTTATATAAAGTATTAAGTTTATTTTAAGATTTATTTTAATGTTTATAAACATAAAAAGAAAAGTATAAGAATATTGATGTTCATTAAAAGGATTATCTGTGCCTTTGAAATGTGTATCTCATATTGCTAAATTGAATTCCTCTATTTCGCCACTAGCAAGCACAAAGCAACGTCAGCGCTCACCAAGGCCATCCGTCTCCGCCCACCGTCAGCTCGACCCAGCACCACTACGCAACCATCAATTCGCCCATCAAAGTGCCCCAAGTGAGCTCAAGCACTGGTGGACCTGACAGCACCTTCACTGTGCCAGATGACGTCGGCATGGGCTTTGAAGGAGGGGTTAGGGTGCTGCAGAGTCTTGGCAATTGGTAAGTGCTTGTTGTGTTATGTTAATAGATTTTTTATAGGATATTATTTACCTGAAATATTTTTCATTGCATTCTATTTCATTAAACATCTCAAATTTTGTTACGTAAGTTAAATGCCAGCATAAAGTTCAACCCTTATTTTTTTTAAATGGGTTGAATATTATAATCAGTAATTTGAGCAAGTTTTTCGTATCGAAAAAACGATACAAGAAATTGGGTAGGTACGAGGACATATTCAATCTAACATCAATAATTCTTTTAATTGATTTTGTTCTTCGATGATAACGTATCATGATAAATAATTTATTACAGGTCGCCAGAAGTTACTAACAACATCCCCAGACCTAATTTGATCCCGTTCACTGAGCCCTATGCGGAAGGAGGTTCCATGCATCCGGGGACCAGGCTGAAGGCCTTGCAAGGCACTGCTGTTAGGAAACATCCAGCTATCAAACCTACCAGTTCGACCAATGAAGGTATACCATATGGACAACCATCTAAATGCTCTCTCTCTCTCTCTCATTATTATATAAATAAGACCGTTAAGTACTTCCTTTCAAAATTTGGGTGCTTAGTATGAGTAAAAAAGTACTCCGAATTTCATAGTAAACTTCATAGTAAAAGCACCCAAAATGTTTTATAACAGTTGTTTCAGGCAGCAAGGCATTTGAATGTACCGTGTGTGGAAAAGGTCTGGCACGCAAAGACAAATTGACAATACATATGAGAATTCACACTGGTGAGTAACAAAAATCATAATTTAATTTATTTAAGATATCAGTTTTTTGAGCTTCAAATTCGCGGATGCCGTACTATGCCATAGCCAACTGAATTTCATCATTTTCACAGGAGAAAAGCCGTACGTTTGTGAGGTCTGCAATAAAGCGTTTGCTCGACGGGACAAGCTCGTGTTGCATATGAACAAGCTGAAACACATAACGCCATCAAACATTGCGCCACTGGGAAAACGAACCATCTCCATACCACGTAAGTTTATAAAAATACCAATTGGTTTTTAGTGAGTATGTACCTATGATATGTTTTGAAATACTTCAAGGAATCTTAAGCTATAATTGAACGGTAAAGTCTCTAACATATACCATGCAATTGTCAAGGTGCTCGTTCTTAAGACTGTTTCTATATGTTATCATTACATGTATGTCTCTTATTAATTTTCAGCATTAAAACTGGACGACGTGAAACCGCAGTTGACAAAGCAAGAAGACACAAAGCCCAGCCAGGCAGAAATCGCGGCGGTGGCCCAACAACAACAACAACAGCAGCAGCAACAACAACAACAGCAGCAGCAACAGCAGCAGCAACAGCAGCAGCAACAACAACAGCAACAACATTCACACCAGCCGATACAAGTGTGTCAGGTGCCCGGGCATACATTCACGGTAAATATCACACTATACACACTATACATATTTGTATATACGTTTTTATAATGAATTTAGTGTTTCTCATAGATACTGTAAACTAAACTGTATCTAAATGGGCCATATAACAACTGTCCATATAATAAGCCGTTCTGGCATGAATGTTAAATACAAAATGATTACAACAATTTAATTGAAAACTAGACTAATCAGTAATTACTCTTTGGTTTCTGTTAGATTTCGATTAAGTTTGAAGTCGCTCATTTGACTTACGGTCTGATCGTTTGATTCTATTTGTATTTAATTGATTTGATGTTGTTGATTAGTTAGAATTATTAAAATTCTATTATGCTCATGTACTATTTTGTTTGTCGTTATTTAAATATGTTGATATGTAAATTGTTTAGTGTATAAGTTTAATACATCACAAGTGTAATTGGTATACCGGGTGGAATCTAGGTGGAATAAATAAAATAAAATAAAAGTGATGATATTATTTAATCTCCAGAACACAAACCTGGTGCACACGAGCGCATCGGCAGCTGTAGCGGCGGCGACCGCCGGCATGGTGGTGTCGTGGTCGTGCGAGCTGTGCGGCAGACTCTTCGCGACGAGAGACGAGTGGACCGCGCACGCCAAGTCGCACCTTCCTGATAATAAACTGCTACAGGATAAAATGCAGCAAGCGACGCAGCATCAGGTACAACTTATCAAATGACATAGGGCGGGTTGTTTCAAACCGTCAACGTAAGTAACGTTTATCAAAAACGTATTGAAGTTTCGAGTAAACGGACAGTCAAAGTAGGTGTGCAACTTGCCAATGTATTGATTGATACCGGCGAAAAGCCTCATGACAGCAAGTCTGACTCCGGCCAATTTTGTACTTTACAATGTGTTTCATATTCGTTATTTGTATTATTAGGACATGAAATGTTTTTGTTTCATTTTATTACTATTATTTTGATATTTGGAGACCTTACATCTCCATCTTTGTACTTGACCGTGGAGACTGTCTTCATCTCCATTTAACCTAGATTAGGTAATCAATTTAGATGTTTCTTTATTTCTTTATTTTTATTATTATTATGACCCTTAGTCACTTAACTTGTCCAGACGCGGAGACTATACATCTCCCTTATTAGTTATTAATTGTAATTAATTTGTACCCATTAGGTTTGTATGCTGCCCTTTTTATGTGTTACTTTTAGTTAAAACTCTAATGTAAAAGTTGGAAAAAAAAAGACTTACTGCAGACATGTAAAAGAGCCCATGTGGCCTAACTGCAACATAAATATTTTAATTTCCATTTCATTTTCATTTTCAATGCATGTAGAAACATCATTAACTTCTAATTAAATCGTTAATTGAAACGTTTTTGTTTTCTGTGTATTTCTTTTACAAATATATCTTAGTGAAAAACTCCCGTGCTAAAACTCATAATTGAAATTTACAGCAACAAGAAAAAGTCCATCTGTCCAATCAAGAGAAGCTGCAGCTGCTTCATCACCACAACCAGAATCAGCAGATCCTGAACGGGCACGGCCTCGCCACCGCCTCCGTGTCCACCGCCACCGTCGTCAACGAGACCGCTAACGGCGGCGCCTATTTCACACACGGACACACGCACTACGCCCCGGAGAGACAGCACACACACGCGCACCACCTGTGCCTGATGTGCCGGCAAGAGTTTGCGGGGAAAGCGGAGTTCATGTTCCATGTCCGCGGGCATTTTGAGGGGAAAGTGAGTGATATCGCGGCCGCTGATGTGTTGGCGCGATCTCTTGTGGATAATTCCGGTTTGTGCACCTGAGCCGCGGCCGCGCCCAGCGCGTTCCCGACCGACGGCTGTGGCAAGGGCGTGATCCAGGACGACACCATCATGCTCAAGTTCTGAGACATAAGTGATGACGAGTTCTCGTGCTTCGTGACCAGTGATGTGATGAGGTAACGCGGGAACCCGTCATAGTTTTAAGGATTATTGGCTACGTAGGTCGTCAGTTGTTTTGATAAAAGTAACTTGCCAACCGGTAACGCCATTTGACTTTAATGCAAGAAATATAAGTGATCGTTTTGAGGCTTAAGTTCTACTTCCCTAAGATAAATTATGTGAGTAATGTTAAGTATAACACACCTTTATATTTATTTCTTACAATATTGAGGCAAAATTTCTTGTTATCCCATCATAGAAATTTCTTAAATCCAGATTTGATTTGAACAATAAAATCAATTCTCTGCTTAAGATATGTATCATAAATAAGATTAGTAATGCTAGAAATTGTTTATAGAGATTTGAAATTCGTTTAGGCAATTGTATATTAGTAACTAAATAAATAAGTGTAATTATTTTATGGTATTAAAGTTCAAAACTTTTATGTATAACGATAGCTCTCCACCACACGTCTATGTAAATGTAGTGCGTGTTAAGGTTTAATAGGTGATACCTAAATCTAACGTTCTGCCAGAAAGCCTTTAAAGCATAAGTAACCGTTGTCGTTTATAAATCATAACACTCAATTTCAGAAGTGTAGCTGCCATTATAAGATTTAGTAAGCCTGCTTAAAGTGGACTCAGTTATCTGTATACGACTTGGCCGTATGTTCGGCAACTTTACTATAGATAGTACAGACGACGTCATTCGGCTAGATTTGTCTGAGACTGATTTGACCACTTTATAAGGCGGCCAGTCTATAGTTAATTGACCCATTAATAGACGAATACGCAGCTCGCGTGGCGAGACGCACTTTTTTATTCTGGATAACTACTTTCTAAGCAAAACTATTTTGGAATGATAAACTTTACAAGCCTCCCTGTGGACTCCTTTTTCCATTACGTAATAATTTCACGTGTTTAATACTTTAATAATTGTTCCCAATCTTACTATTACTCTAGGGCGGGGGTCTCCAAATTACGGCCCGAGGACTAAAACTGGCCCGCGAGCACCACTGATCAACCCCGTGGCATTAACATGGCTGGGCTAAACCTTTTGGCCGCCGCTGTCGACTATGTGTGACAGCGTATACAGGGTAAAAAAGTCCTTCAATACCTTTACTTAAAGTTGAAATTCGTGTTACATCTCAGACATGCTTGGCGACCAAAAGCTTAAACTGGGGCGTGATTTTCTCGTGCGCAGCGGCTGATCAGCGATGAGGTAGACATTCAAATTGAATCGAATGAATTTGTTCTTACAGTCTAAATTAAAAGTTTCGTTTATCCGCTGATCAGGCTCTGAGTTCATTAGAGAATCACACCACAGGCATCTGGCCATGCCGAGAAAAAAAGTATATAGCACCTATAAGGGCTTGGAGAAAAAGTTTGGAGATCCTTGCTCTAGAATAAACTATAATTTTTAACTCCATTATTAATAAACATCCGTGTTGAACGCACATATCTGAATAATACTAGACAAATGGCGACGGTTCTCGATGTGTTTTGAAGTAGTCTCGATGTGTCGATGTAAATAGTAATATTTATAACGCCAGTAGATATCGCTTTAATCGGGCCAATGTAGTGTTACCATAGTTAGATATATAAAATGTTTGATAGAATCCGACTGTGTCGCTTTATTTATTATTTTCTTAATTAAATTATCTAGTCTAGCCTAGTCATGGTTTGTCAAAACCTAAGGATGAGTGCATCTAGTCATTGCGTAATATAGTTAGTCTAAGAAATTGTAAATAGTTATTTTTGTATCTAGATTTTAATTATTGGAATATTTATTTGATAGTATCTTTAATGAGTTTCAGGGACCTTTGTTTGCATCAGTATACCTATAATATTTTTTTATAGTCTGCCATTTTTGAGTCACTTCCAAGAAAAGAAGAAAGTTCAATAGGTCTCAGATGTCTGAACAAAATAATCGACTCGCTCCTTATCTTATCTTATCTTATTAATACCTGAAGTGGCAATAACAACCTTTACGTTCTCCAAAATATAATTCATATTTCGAATCACCACAATCCGACATATTTTAATTTTTATAATCTTCTCTCCTTTCCTCAAACGCATAAAAGTCTAATTGATTCTGTTTTTTAACGCATTTAATCGACTATTGCATTTGAATGTGGCTGAAGCTGTATTATTAAATGAAGGTCCCTTAAGCGTTCTAGTCTAGTTTAAATTATATTTATTGCAAAACATTTTTATAGTACTATACTGGCACTGGCGGTGAGCAGACACTCGGCGAAGTAGCTATTGTCACATTTCTGGAATTCACCAAAGGCAACCTTTTTTCTTACAAACAAGTCTTTGGGCGTATTGCTCATTTCTATTAATAACTATTGATCAACATAAATCATTCTCATTTGAAGACATCAAAATCTGAACTCTTGCAAAACTGTCGTCTCAAAACGCTTTCTAAATCTTACATAAAAAAAACCTGCAAGGTTATATGAAATTCCTTCATCATTATCTGCTCACCGACAGTTTATAATTCATTTTGTTACGCTTATTTATTTTCACCGGCATCTAATGCTATTTAAATAGTTACCCACTGGTTTTATTCGGGTCGTATAGAAAGAGAGAAAAGGCAATCTGTTTCTTCGATGTTACTTTGTAAACAGTCTAACGATTCATGAAATCTTAGGTTTGGTGATTAAAAACCCTTAAAATAGTAATAAACAACACTCTTCGTTAAAAACTAACAATTACCAATTGCATCACGTCTTAAATAAGTAACAATTACTTATTTAAAACGTGATGCAATTGTAACGGTACTTAGAAGATTTAATGTCGAATAAAATTACGTCAACAGAGATTTAGATATAAATCGTTCGTAAAACATTATCTCTCTGAGATGATAGTTAGTGCAAACATTTGTCGTGTCATATCATAAAGACGACCGTACGAGAATATCAACTTCCTCGTAAAATACGTATAATTTATGAGATTTCTTACGGCGTAACGATTAACATCTAAACGGCTTATTTTCGACAATATTTAACGTGAAAGTAGGTGAAGATTTTACGTACGTACACACCTATAGTCTTCATTCAAACTGACCTTGTTTGATTGTCAATTATGGCTGCTTAGCTTAGGCAAGCTTCTAAGTTGTGTTAAAGCTGTATTTCCACAAAAATGCGAAAAATAACTTACACGCTGCTTGGCTAAGAAATAAGAATCAGTTATTGTCCATCATTTAAGATAAGTCAGGATGAACAGATGTAGTGTTGACCAAATTCCGTATCAATAAGATTGGGGGAGTTTGAAACTGCTAAAGAGTACGCAATTTTTCTCCCAAACAATAATTATTAAAACATTGTGCTGGATTATTCCAGCTTTGCGTACGTTCAGTCTGGTTCCGTTAAAGATAGAAACAGAAACTAGAAAACCCTGAAGTGGTCATTAAATTATAATCAAAGAATGGTTTTAACTCAGAACGCAAGAAATCTTAGCTAAAGCAATTTAACCAAGATTAGGTATACCACTAAACGAACCATTCAAATCTTCAATCTCAAGTGTTATTAGTTAGGTAATCATTTGTTTGCAAAGTTTTATCCGGCTTATTAGGAACACTTTTCATGTAAACAATTAACAGATTATTTTTTGTAAAATATCCGCCCAGTTAAAATATAACTGTTTCTTGTAGCATCGAATAAACATGTTGAAGTTAGTATTAAGATGGTCCGCGGTGAAAACCGCGTGCAGAATTCCACGTTCCATAGAAACAGCATACATTTTTACAAGACATTTTATCCATTACACAAATGTCCGTTTTTTAAATTATACATGTTATATTTTCTCTCATTATATAACTGCCATGTGAAGCAACTATTAAATAAAGTGTGAACTAAAAATCAAATACCATACCGCCATGACGCATATACTTTTGAATTGTTGATTCCATTACACACTCATGCACTTCTGGCAGTGTAGATTTATTATCGTGATTAAATTTATAATCTCTTATGTTGCATAATCTGTTATCTATTGTCTTGTATTATTTTCTTATTACACACTCTTTTATATCCTATACTTCAAGGCTTGTATTGAATTTGTGATTCTGCACGCGGCTTGCACCGGGAATGAATTTGAGCAGGAGTCCTCTTAGCACACAGTTGTTGTCATGCACGTAAAGCATCTGTCACTTACCAATTTGGCTGGTGGAAAAGGGATGAATGCTTTGTGCCCGATAAAAACTAGTGTGTTGTAGAGGTAAAATGCCAAATCAGAGCACGATGGAAGTTACAAAGAGTAGGCATAGGAACGTAGACGCGAGACGTCGATAGGTGGGACATGTATGCAATACATTCAATAGATTAGCTTAGTTACATTTACTTAGTAGGTTAAACGCACACGTCAAACGAATTTGATCAGTATTTTATAAACCATTAAAGTGAATTTTTCATTGCATCCGGATTGTCAATGATCTATAGCTTAGCTAATGCAAGTTTTCGTTCTTTTACCATAGTTTATAAGAGTTTTGAGAATGTTGTTTTTTCGTTAAATAAACGTAAGTTAGTTTTTAATGAAATTCGCTTTCAATATGATCTCAAAGTCTAGCCATATATAAAATGTGTCAGTGGCACGGTAATTTGTGGAGCATCGTATCCAATTTATCGGAAGGTACAAAAATGGTTAAATAAGGATAGAGAAAATATCGGGCCACGGTGTATAAGTATTTATAAGTGTACGTACAGCTCTTGTTTTTCTTAACTTGTGAATTATTTATAATTTGGCTGACGCATTAGCATGATCTTTGTCTGTGAAGAATTCTTTTATCGGTACTCCCTCAGAAAAACGTCGTAATGTCTGGGACACAGACCATATATTCAATAGACTCTCCGCTCCGCTGCCAACATTAGAGGCATAAACGGCGAGGCTACAGGCGGCCGCAGGGAGCGCATAACCACCAATCACAGCGCTCTAAAAAGCCCGCGCCCCGCAAGTTTAAAAGCTTTATTTGCTAGTAAAAGTTAGGCTAAGCGCTAGGTCTTTAGAATAGTTATTTGGTCTGTGGTCTAGGTTATTCTATTTCTCTCACTCCAATGTGTGTCGCCAAATGTAATCGAACTCGGTTAAGTAGTTGAGCGTAACGAACAAACATAATATGTTTGAGGATGATAGTCTATATTAGACTTTCGCATTATAATATTAGGTTAAGATATGAATGTAACAGATGCTAGTCACCTCGTCGATACATGTATATCTATAGAATTAGAAAATGACAATGTCTTTATTCTAACAACCTTTCTGTTGGATACCATTTTATGGTTTTTAAGTGCTGGATCAATAAGTCTGAAATCATAGCCTACAATAAATCACATGTCAAGTCTTGATCTAAGCAACGATTAAACTGTAAGCAATCATAAATTATTAAAGACAAGAAATCAATCATTCATAACAATAGAGTATACACGTTTGACTGGATATACAAATGACACAATCTTGTATTTTATGAAAACTGCGGTCCCAATGTTGAGACGAGGATGGACTGTCTCCGTCTTATCCCTAAATGCGTCTCTCTTTCTCTCATAATATCGAAGAAAGGGATGCACTGAAGGATAAGATAGGGATAACTTATTCTTGTGTCAACCTAGGGCCGTTGTTGGGTTTGAGTGTTATGCTCATTGAATTAGTAAAATGTAGTTTAAATATAAAAGTAAGTATTGGAGATTCTACACCTTAGGCCATCGACCGTAATGAGATGCGATGGGGATTTGGGGCGAAAGGCGATGGACCAAAGTATAGAGAGCCATTTGTAATTATAATGAAGTAGCAACATGTTGTATGCATGATAGAACGTGGCTGTAGATATTTAAAAATGTATAAAAAAAATATATATATAACAGTGGTCGGTCTTATATGTGGGGTATTTGAAAGCACGAGTTTGCTTAGGGGAGTAGAATAAGTTGATTTACAAATACTGAATAGCTTAAAAATAAAATTATTGTACAAAATAATGTTAAGGTAAAGTAAAAAGCCTTTTAGATTTGATCTGCTGTTTCTGCCAATTAGATTAAATATAAAAGTGTTTGCACTGATATTGTTATTGGAAATTATAATTTAAAAAAAATTACCCGTGAAAACTATTAACATTGATAAAGAAACTATACAGCAAACAACAATGAATACATAATTGAATGGCAGAAGCATCAGGGCCTGAATTCGACATTGTCTAATGAACTACGAAAATTACTCAGCATTATTTACTTTTAATTCCGTGTTGGTGACTGTGCTTAGACAGTAACAATAGAATAATAGGGCACAATATCAGACTTAAGCAGTAAAACGCGCGTAACTCAAAATAAGTATTTATTATTTTGTTCAGTCATTCCACAACAGTGAATTAAGTCAGAATATTCATTATTTTGCGTTATTAACGCTGTATGAATCGTCGGAACTATTATAATGCTGATAAGCATTGGAATCCTCACATGCAATTGTCAAGGCATTTGCAATAACTTTGATATAACATGAGATAACAGTTTTTCGTCGATTTTGAAAAATTCGCTTTTTTGTCTTAGTGCAGTGTTGTACTGGGGGTGCGAATTCTAGCAAAATAATTAGCGATATCACTCAGGCAATGTTGAATAGAGGCTGAGGTCATTAGATAAAGGTCAACCAGTTAAGGTTATATAGCCAAGATCGTCGTCGCTGCAAATTGCTAAAAATTAAAGAGTCCATAAACGATGAAAATAAAACGAATCTAATTACCGATGACATTTATTATTGTGCTGAGACTTTAATGGAAATTCGTTGATTTCCTGGACCCTTCAGGGGGGCTAGCACGACATGCCCGCGAGTCGTTTGTCGCACAGTGCGTCTCTGTCAAACTAGTCAAATATGTAAGGGATGCACTGAGCGACAAACGCCTCGCGGACAGGTCGTGCTAGACATGCAGGTGATTTGAACTCACGCGGCAGGACCGCAGGGGCGTCATACGCCATTAAGAAGTTGAGACATATAGATAGTCTTAACTTTTTCATTGTCACGCAGTGCTACGCGCTTCGCTACTGGCGCGTAGCGGTGGTTTTCCGCGTTGTAGGGAAAACCCGATACGAACAGAAGTACCGGGCGCGAGCTAGCTGTGAATGTTGTATACGTCAAGGTTGGCACTCGTTTGTAAACACTTAATTCGCAAACGGAAAAATTAAGTTTACCGCATGTTAAATAACTTAATACGGTCGGTCAGAGTTTAGAACGACTTTCAAAAATGGCGACGATGAAATAGAACGTAAGAATATAGATCGATAATCACATTGGAATATTTTGAAAGTAAATAGCTGTGATTATTGATTTCCTGTCCAATTCCGCGTTTTGTACTATTAAATAAAAAATGTACAGAATTATAAATAAACAGATTCGGTTGCTAGTCGGTAATATAAGAGCAATAACTCTTCTGCGCATATCGATTCTGTAAATTTATTATTGAAATTCATGGTGATGTAATTACGTGTAGTCAGAGTTTTGGGAATAAAAAGAGAACGTATCCTTTGTTTTATTAAATTTTACCTTTTTACGATTTGGGCAGGAAAGTGTCGCTTTTATTCCCTATAAATGTGAAAAAATTGTCTGACTTTAGGTACATGGGCATTGAAAGGTTTATTTTTGTCACTTCAAACTTGTTGTGAGAAAGACTACCAGTACATGGCCGCTTTACTTTTAAGTCCCGGCCACATTACGGGCGCGTGCCCGCGCGTGTGGTCTATCCCGCTCACACCAATGCCAATACGACAAACTCGTAATGCGTCGCTCCGCGCTCACACCGCGTGAAGCCGCATGAGCGCGGTGCGACACCATTATGTTGTACTGCATTGGTGTGAGCGGGACAGATCGTGCACGCTGCTTCGCGCTTGCAATGTTACCAGGTCTTTAGTGTAAGTTGATTAAAACAGTAAAAAAAAACTACAGAACGAGTGTTTTTCCGTATAGTGAAATCAACTATTTTCGTGAGCTGCCATCATAATGTAGTAAGTAAGTATATTATAAGACTAATCAATTAATACTGATATATAATTATTATCTGACAATTATACCCCGCCCTTGGTCCGAGAGCAAGGTTGCAGTTATTTGCTCTATACAATGCTGTGTAGCGTTGATAATCTTATCTTTACAACTTCGCACGTATAACAGAACCACGTAAAATTTAATATAATTTAATAAAACTGCTTGGTTTATACCTACTCTTTATCTCACGATCCAAGTCGACACCATTAGCCAATAACACAAAAAATACCGGACAAGTGCGAGTTAAACTCGCGTGGAGAGGGTTCCGTGATTATATGAAACTTCCTGTTATTTTATATACCATAGACTTCTTATAAGTTTTCCTATAATCTATAGGTAAAATACTATTCTACGGATTTTTTTCAAAATTTTAGGCCCTGTAGTTTCGGAGGTAAGTGGCCGGGAATGGTTAATTTTCGCATACTTTCCTAAATAACTTTAAAACCATTTATCTTAATGTAATTAAAAAAAAAATAAGATTGCCATAGCGAGCCCTTTCATTTGATGTGTCACACGCTATAGTTTGCAAAACTTTTTTTTAATTTTCTGATTAGTCCCCCTAAAGTGGTCCCCATGTTTAAAATTGATTTATTTACGTACACGTCCGTTGTTGCGGTCCCCGACTTACATATTACCAAATTTTAACTCAATCGGTCCAGTAGTTTCGGAGCAAATTGGCTGTGAGAGACGGACAGACAGACACACAGACAGACAAACGAGTGATCCTATAAGGGCTCCGTTTTTTCCTATTGAGGTACGGAACCCTAAAAAATAATACTAACTAAAATAACAAGTGATACATAGGTTTCGCAGGTTTCTGTGGTTAGTAATCTACGAAGTAATTGAAAGATGTATGTGATATATATATGTATGTGGATGTGGGCCAAAATATTAGAAGCTAACCAAACCAAATAAAGCCACTATTCAAAACTTATAATACAAAACACATACTCCTAACAGTAATCATATAAAAACGTTTTTTTTTTTCTTTTCAACGTGATTTGAACGCTTGATCGGGCCCCGTACATACCGGTATGTTTCATACAATTCAAATAGTTTCAAGTTTGACACTTGGAAATGTAATCGAATGTGTATCATACTATTTAGTTACTAAGGCTTAAATTCAAAAAACATGTAAGTGGTCGATAGAACGCGTCTACCCGGAAAAGGGTTAATCAATGCTGAGATTGCTCCGCGAGGTCCATACTGTTTACTGAGTAGCAATTAAAAGATTATGCATAAGGTAGACTATTTTTACAGGGAAATATGGCTACCTACAAGCTACCACAGTAAGATACACATGACAGTTACACCTATTACGACTTATTTAACACAATACAACTAAGGTTATTCTCTTCGCATTCAATGTTTGAATGCGTGCGTTTCATTCCAACTCTGATTTTTTAATCAATTCTAGAATTTATTGATTTTAAGTGAAATTAATAATAGATCAGGGGACAATCTTTACACAAATCGATCTAGTCCCAAAGTAAGCTTTAAAGGCTTGTGTTATGGGTACTAGACGACGATAGACATACTTATATAGAGAAATAAATACTTAAAAACATAGGAAACATCCAAGACTCAGGAACAAACATTCGTGCTTATCACACAAATATTTGTCCTTACCGGGGATCGAACCCGGGACGCTAGCTTCGGAGGCAGGGCGACTCCCAACTAGGCTAACCGCGTCGTCAAAACCCTCAAGAAATGAATGAATGAATGTATGTCTACGGTATTTCTTTTCGTTTGTATATTTAATCCTATCCTATCCTACTAATTCTACTAATATCATCAATCATCAATCAATACGAGTACATATAAAACATATATACAGTACCGTGACTCACAGCATAACATAGTTAGCATAGTTATTTTAATGTATGTTAGTCTGTAAGGTATTTATGTATGGGCCACTGATGCCTGCAATAAATTATATTATTATTATTATTATTATAAACGGGTGGTCCTAGAGGTTTGAAATTTGGAGGAGACATTTCTCGAGTATCCTAGACGTGCACTAATAAGGGATTTTTTGAAATTACATCCCTAAGGGGGTGAAAAGGGGTGATAAAGTTTGTATGGAAAATACCGCGGGCGAAGCTGTGGCAGGTCCACTAGTCTATTATTTAAATGTGAGAGTATTTAAAGATGTTTCGTTGTTTGTTCTCAAAATTTGATAGAAAGATAGACGATATCATGGTATAAAACAAAGGATACTTTTCATCTAACTTTCAAAGTCGGGGACACGGTTTTCTAATAACCTAACTGCATCTTTCGCGATGAGGCATGCAAAAGCAAAATAAATAAATAAATGCTAAATAAATAAATAAAAGCTAGCGCAGTGCTATCAAGGTATCACGACAGTATAACGCTTTTTTATAGTAGGTATTTATTTTATTTTATTAATTTATAAATTAATAACAATAATTTTATTTTTAACTAAAGCAACGGGCGAAAATTACATACAGTATCTGCCGCTGTTATACTTAGTAATTAATTATGACTAGATGTTATAAACTAATACATATTTTACTAAGTATTAAGTTCTTAATTGGACGCAATCTAGGGAGAACGATCCGATCCACAACAAAAACTTTGCGGGATATATACATTAAATTGATGGGATATAACTACAGACTATAGATACAAACACAAATTGTTAACCATTTCCTCTATTAGATGTCATTATATTCATGCAACCGAAAATCCGGAGTTGGGTTATGAATATAAATGAATAAGTGAAGTCTTCGTCAACTAACAGGTTGGGGAATGAGGTACAACATCAGAGTTATGGCGTAGATCAGTGTTTTTCGCCCTGTGAATCACGACGCCCAGCGGCCCTAACATACATGGCACAAAGATAAATTAGAACCGTTTATCTCTAAGTGCGTCTCTCTCACACTAGTTCCGACGAACGACGACGACGATTTATCTTTGTGGCATGCATGCAGGCAGGTCGTAGAGCCTTGCTCAATGCTTAGGAGGTCGCAAACCCTTGCTCAAGGAGTCGCGGGCGCAAACCAGCGCCACTATTCGGGAACGCTAAGTGATGTTGTAGCGACTCGAGAGCGAGATTTCTCATCCCACTGCGGAAGAGTGAGATGAGAAATCTCGCTCGCAAGTCGCTACAACATCACTTAGCGTTCCCGAATAGCAGGTTTTTAAATATCTTGTCGTTGAAACCACAGACATAGGATTAATACGGTCTTCAATTTTGCACTACCTGCCAAAGTTAAACTATTTTGCTCATTATTTTCTCTGTTGTGGTTGATTGGAAGAGATCGCTATTTAGCGATGAGTCCTCCTATTGTTCCCTACCTTTTCTTTGTTAATGTATTCTTTTCTCTTCTTTTTGTTGTGTTCAATAAAGAGTATTATATTGTATTGTACGGTCACCGGGGGTTGCCAAATTTTTTTACTTGTGAAGGGGGAGCGTAGATAATGGATGGTGCGGGCATTTCGCTCAATCCCCAAAAGTCAGTTCTCTACCTGGAACTCGATATTCATCGCCATCAAAACCTGTGTCCATAATTGACCTATAAGGTTTGATTAATTTATTGTTTAATGCTGGGCACGCAGAAATTAAGTTAAAAAAAAAACATGTCTGACAAATAGTTTTCACTGACATGGATTAACAACTGCATAATTTTTGTAGTATTTTTATTTCTTTAGAATCAAAATTTTTGTTATTTTTTTATTATGCATCCGTAGCGAGAATAAAACTTTCATTCAATTCGTAAAACATGTAAGTTGTGTTAGTTTTATGTAACATCTACTTAGAATCATTTTACATTCCGAGAAACATTCTATTAATGACATGTTATCCTAAAAGAGAACGAATGCTAAATATCAGCTGAATGGACCTTTGCATGCGTTTATGAGGAGCCAGAAAGTATCCAAAAAGGCTCGTCTGGCTTCTCATAGAGGTGTGCTGGTTCCAACACTGATGAATGGAAGTGAATGTTGGGTATGGCAGAAGAAACATGAAAGTAGAATCAATGCAGTGGAGTATGTGTTGTGTTTTTATGAGTGACAGAATAAGGAATAGCGTGATTTTTATTTATTTTATTTTATTTATTCGTAAATATATTTACACAGCATTACAGTTGTGACACTAATAGACTGTGAAACTACATTAATTAAATTAAATTATGAAAGAGTACTCGACTGCCTGTTATCCATCGCCTCGCAAAACCTCAGGCATTCCGAGCACACAGCCGTCCATCGCCACGCCAGCAAATCACACTCCGGTGCTGATAACAGAAGAGCATTCAGCAGCCCCAGTGCGCGGGGCAGCGGCGAGTTTTTGTGCGATACAGTACGCGCAGCTGGCAAGGCCAGTAAGGAGAGCGTACGCGGTCTCAATGTTATTCTGTTTACCACTGGGACGGACAGTCTCACCAGTTGTTCCACCAGTTCCGGAGAATCACCCTCACCTCGCAGGAAACGACACGCGGTAACAAGCAAGCTGTAGTTACGCCTGACTTCCAAAGAAAGAAAGCCCAGAGTGCCGAGTAAAAATTTAGTAGGATATAAAAAAGGGTAGTATCCATAGGTTTTCTTATATAACATCCTTAAGAAAGCTTTTTGGATCTTCTCCAAAAGTAGGGTATATGTAGCCTCGTAAGGATTCCATATTAGCGCGGATGCCTCCAGCTTGCTTCTAACCAAAGCGTTATAGACTAACTTTATGGCCCCAGGGTCATGAAAATCTCTGACGTTGCGAATGACAAAGCCAAGTCTACGAAAGCTACTATAAGCAAGTTCTCTAATATGATCGTGAAAGGTAAGCCGCGTGTCAAAAACAACGCCAAGATCCTTCACCGAGAAGACCCTGTTAATAGGCTCAGTTCCGAGAAAGTATTGGGCAAGTATTGGGTTTCGAGCACGACAAAACGTGCACACATAACACTTAGATGTGTTAAACGTGAGGCTGTTGTCTATACTCCACTGAAAAACCGAGGTGATATCTTCTTGCAAGGATACACTGTCCACACCTCGTTCCACACCGTACACTAATTTAAGGTCGTCAGCATAAAGAAGACATCTTGCGCGCCTCACAACTGCCTCAAGGTCATTGATCATTACTCCAAATAACAAAGGGCCTAAAACAGATCCCTGACTAACACCTGACCGAGTATGATACAGATCCGAAACAAAATGGCCATGCTGAACAAACTGTTGTCGATCGCGTAGATAACTTGCCAGGAAAGTTACCAACTTTGGAGAAAAGCCAATATTATCCAACTTCCCAAGAAGAACATCGTTATCTACATGATCGAAGGCCTTTTGGAAGTCGAAATAAAGGACATCGACCTGGATACCCTTGTCAAGATGCTCAGAAATGGTGTTGACCAAGATCAAGAGGTTGGTATTAACAGAGCGTTTAGATCTGAAACCATGTTGTGAATCGCACAAGAATGGACTTAACTGAGCTGATAGGGTCCGGTGGAGTATAGATTCGCATGTTTAGCAAGTTTAGATTAAAAGTTTAGCAAGGGCCGAAAGAACAGCAATAGGTCTATGATTCTCCACATTGCTGGCATCACTCGTCTTTGGGATTGGTCTCACTCTCGAGGTCTTCCATTGATGAGGATACACACCAGTAGAGAGAGCCAAATTAAAAATAAAGTGCAGAGGGGTCTTCAGATACTCCACACAACCTTTTACTATGTATGCAGGTAGATTATCCGGACCTACAGCGCTGTTCGGTTTAAGCTGCTTAATGGCTGTTTTTACTTCCTCCATACTAATTTCCTCTACACTTATATTTATATTGTTGGCAGACCGGTATTGCTTGCTGTTATTTCGACTCCTATCATCCAATCTAGGAACATCGGGTAAGAAAACGCTAGAGAAGAAATCGGAGAACGCTTGCGCAGTCTCCTGTCCGACATACTGACTCCCTTTAAAAGTAACCTGCGATGCAAACCCACCTTTGGACTTAAGGCTACTTATATGCTGCCAAAAAGCTCGAGGGTTATCTTTTAATTTAAATGTAATAATTTGTAAAAATCATAAGAGGCAGAGACTTTCATTTTTATCTCAGCTCTAAGTGATAAGAGAACGATGTGGTGTGGAAGAAGATGTAGTCGTGAGAATTGAGAAAAGTATGCTTAGATGGTTTGAACATGTAGGGAGAATGAACGAAAGAAGACTAACGAATTTATAAGGCGAGTGTGTATGGTAGGGTTGGAAGGGAAAGACTTAGGCGAACGTACCAAAACCAAATCGAAGACGTTCTTAAGAAACACCAGGATCAAGAGCACCCTAAACCGGCGAGTGTGCATGAAGACTTAATGAGAGTAAAAGGTGTGTGTCAGGATCGTAGCCGATAGAAATCCGTGGTCTCTGCCTACCCCTTTGGGAAACAGGCGTGATATATGTATGCAATGTATGTACTTCAGTAATCCGATAAACTATATTTGGGGAGTAGGAGCTTAACTCTTACAGAACGCATCGGAAATGTTCAGATATTTCTATAGATTCTCATTCCTACGGACTACGCTACCGATATTTATGTTTTGCCAACGAGCTCAATAATGGAGTAACTACGTTGTCTTAAAACCGATATTCTTTACCAACTATAGATGTTAATCTCATCCTTAATAAGCTTCAAACTATACTGGTAAATTAAACTCCTCGGGAGCAGGGTCTCTATTTTTAATACCTATATGATATCTAATCCTTACCTTTCTAGCTGTTTTTAATCGAAACATGTATTTTATTTGCATGTTAATTGTTCACCATTTGTCCATGGCTCTGAACTATTTTCTCCTGGTGCATTTTTTTCATGCTCTGTTTGTTTAATTTTTTACTTTTTTTTATTTTCAGATGGCACTTTTTGATTTTATTTGATAATTAGTAAAACTTGACTAAAATGGAGACCGCCTGCTTAAGGATTAAATTCTCGCCACTTATGAAAAAAATTCATGTGAATAATACAAAGTGTTTCCTCGAAATTGTACCAGAAGTGTCTAGCTTAAAAAACTTTGATAAAATTAAATGGAGAGAGGGCCAGACATTTTACGAATATATTATTCCTATGACTTACAAAATTATTCTTAAGAGACGCTCAAACCAGCATGAGGATGTCGATGATAATATGCATAAAATAGATCTTATGTACCATTCGTGCGTGGACCTCTTGCACCAATCTGTAACCAGCACTACTTGTTTGGCCTCTGGAGATATTAACAGAATTGTTAGTGATAACTTGATACTAAGCAAAGTATCAACGGATATAGAAAAAAGCAATATAATTCTATTACAATGTAATGACATGAGTAAAATAAACAATAGGAAACGTAATGTCGAAGAAAGTGCTGCTGTTGATTGCAAACATAATAAGGATTTTAAAGTAACTGAAAGTGCCATTCTTGTGAAATACTTAGATCCAAGAACCGGTATGTAACTCGTGGTTATTTCTTATTCTCTATTCTATTCTTTATTTTTTTAAGTGTTGAATTGTTTATTTTTCAGCTGCTGAATTATTGGACGATCCAGCTGAATCTTTTCACAAAGTCATTGACACCATGAAGCAATTGGTCGAAAAGGAGTCGAATACTAACCTTAAAACAATTCCTCCTATATGCAGCTCTCAATTCAATTTGTCAGACCAAAATATTGATCACATATTGCCAGAAAGAAAATGCATTGGCTCTGTGCGAAAACTAAGCCTCACCCCTATTTGTTCCGTGAACACTAATGACGACGAAATAACTACACCATCGTTTGATAATTTGAATTCCATAACGACTCCTAATTATCAGTCCGAAAAAGATATAGTTCTTTACGGTAATTTGCCACGAATACATGAAGGTGTATTCAATTTTTTTTCGCCAAGCATTACATTTGATAACCTTAGGCCCAATCACTTTGCGCCAATGAAATTACTTACGCCTGATGAGAGGATGGGCGAGTTCATGAAGTTAATCCGGAAGGAAATATATCCTCTAAAGTCTATTCTGAATGACATTATAATGAAATTTGCGGCTTTAAATATAGATAGTAATTTCTACAACAAGAATGTTTCATTTAAAAAACAGCAAAGTAATGTCATCAAAATTAAAGATCAAACAAATAATAAAAAACCACTAAAACAAGTGAAATCAAATCGTGTAGTTTATTCAATTGTGTTTGACGGTTAAAATTTGTTTGTCATATCTTGTAAATGGCTAATTTATAATAAATTAATATATGTGTCGGAAAATTTGTTTAATGTTTACATATATTATGTAAAGAAACTAAGTCGTTAAGTAAAACTTTTAATAGCCCCTTCTTTTTGCCTCGTTGTGTACTTAGTATGTAAAAAGACCCGACTATAGTAAGTATATTTTCATGTTCACTGCTACCTTAAGTATTTACAACTAAGTAGATGTGCCCAGCATGCGTTGCAACGCAAATTTATTTTTTTGGGTTAAACCATCCCGGCGCGCACTTCATCACCAAAGTTTCATCATAATTGAATGAATTGTATAGTAACTCATAGGAGACGAACAAACAAAACAAATTTCAACTCAATCGGTCCAGTAGTTTCGGAGCAAATTGGCTGTGACAGACGGACAGACAGACACAGACACACGAGTGATCCTATAAGGGTTCCGTTTTTTCCTTTTGAGTTACGGAATCCTAAAAACGAGCATATAGTAGAGAAAGGGTTTAAATGCATATGCTTATTTCCAAAAGTGTCTATGGCCTGATAGTTTCTACCTGAAGTTGCCCTTAATATAATGTTGAAAATGATGTCTTACTGACGAAGTACTTGCTTCTAAATTGAAAGAAACCATCGCTAGGAATCCTGCACGACTGGTTACCTATATGTTTTCCCTTTCAGCTAGATTACGAAGGTCAGGCGACAGTCAATACGTCATAAATATAACATCTCGGATCATCTCGAACGCATTCTCTGCCACCCTTTTTTCCAGAGACTCCGACTTCCGAGTGCCTTGTTAAAGCACTGAGTGAGGCTCACAATACCTACCGAACGCACAAATGCATTAAAAGGATGTGTTGAAAGAAGAGAAAACGCATAAATGTGTCGTCCTCAAGCTTCGGAGTCCAACTCTTATTTTTATAGTCTTACCCGAAACCATAACTTTACATTTGCATTTGCAAAGTTAATTTCGGAAAATAGCTAAGTCTTGAGAAGGTCCAGCTGCTAACTATTGTGTTTTGTAGACTTCAGGACGATGGATGAAGACGTACTTGTGCACGAACTAGTCAATAGTCTAGCATTTGAAGTCGAAGCAATAGCTACGGACAATGTCATCAAATTCAATAGTGCTAATGGTACACCTCTTAACGTCAAAGTTCGGCTGCGGAATAAAGACGAACCTAGACTTGTTCAACGAGGACTCGTGTCCGTATCAAGGCATGGCAAACACATAACCAGGACCCCTGTTCGGATCATTAGCAGTGACCAAACCATTCTCTCTTTCAATGTTTTAATGGAAACTGAATTGGAGAGGCAAGAAATTACTAAAAGCCGCAAGCGTGGGTTCAATTTTTTAAAACTTGGTAAGTATTGAAAAAGTAATGAAGTTAATCGTTATATCGGTTTTCCAACTGTCGGATGAGATTTATGTGTCAAATATCGTTGTTTCAAATACGTCCATACAAAATTCGCTGTTATTTGTCGTATTTAACGCTTTTTTACTCGACTGCGCGAGAAGGGTCTATGTTATGCCCAGTAGACAGTTTTTATATATGTACTTTTTTTCTTTGAAATAACAGATGTTATCTGTTATAATAATATTTATGTATATTAATTGAATTAAATACTTAAGGTGAGATTTTAATTTCTCCTTTTAAATGAGATTTGATAAGATTTTGCCGAACCCCTCTCCCAATTTTCAACTCACATAATGAACGTCCCCTTTTTATTTTGGGTTTGGAAAAGCAACCTTTAGGCTTTAGTTTCCACCAGAGCGGTGTCAGGTAGCTTGGCGGTGTGCGAGGAAAAATCAACCAATAGGAATTGTTGGTTCTAGACTAATGAATACTGATTCGTGGTTTTTTTTCTGGCTCACTAGTCATTTTTATTGCACAGCTCAGGTAAAAATGCAGAAAAGCCATCCAAATATACTATTTTTATTCAACGTAGTAATTGTATCGGGGCCGAATACTGATATAAAAGTCACGTCTAGAAATGACATGGAATAAAATAGTGTTTGGGATATTGGATGTTAGATTCTTAGAAAATAGCTAATATATAATAAATTAAACAACGACAGAAGGTACAAATATTAAGACTTGCGCTTAGCAGATATTGATGTCTATCTCTAAATAAAGAACTAAACATTTCGGAGAACGCTCTTCTCCTTTTTCACTTGTCGACCTACAGCGCATTACCCTGATCACCCTATCAAATGGGTTGTTATTATTGCTATAAATGTCATAGGTGGTTGCTTGGGAACATCTGTCGATGAAGATGAAGGACCTTATTTACCACACACATCAAATAAAAAAAGCTTAAGAAATAAAACAATTAGCAAATCAGATAGCGCAATCAAAAATGAACATGGAGCTTCACCGGATAAAGTGAACTTTTCAAATGTAGTTGCTCGGAATCAGGGAGGATTGTTTGGTAAATGCAAACCAGGTAAGAAATAAATTACTATTTAACTTGTATTTTTCTTCAATGCCGTAAATTAAAATGATAGAGCAAAACAAACAATATTAAGTAGGACAATACTCAGTCTGGGATTAAACTTACCCATAACTTTTTCCTGTCAAGTCGGAGTGCTGTATTTTTACATATTTTTTCTATAACTGTGTCGCTAGAGTGCCATCGCTGGGAAATATCTCACATCAGCTATCCAATCCAATCGAAGAAGTATAAATAATGATACTATCGGATGTTAACTAACCTTTTTACTTTATTTTAGGTGGCTGTCTCGATCCACCTTTTAGTGAAGATAAATATTCTTACGGCCTACCAAAAACACAACCCCATATAAAGCTTAAAAATACTTTAAATTTAGCTGAAGATAGTGAAGAAAATCGTTCCATCAGTATTTCTAGTGTTGAGCTGGGAAAGAAAGCTAAGGCAGTAAATGAGACTACAATAATTATTCAAGATACAAAAAAAAATGAAGTGGCATCTATGCTGCTTTTAAATATCTTTCAAAGAATGAATTCAGTACAGAATTCACAGACATCTAATCATTCTAATTCCATTATGACATACCCACCTGAATTATCTTCCAGCGAAAAGATTTTTAATGATCAGAATGTCAGGAAAAGCAAAGCTTTTAGTGATAGTTCACCCAAGCAAAGTTATGAATATCCTGAATCCTTTTTCATACCACCAAAAGACATTCGTCAAACGGAAGAAGAACGAAGGTATATTAGAGAAGAGAAGTTTAGAAACCGTAATAAAGATGAAATAAGTCAAAATGATTGTAATCAAAGAAAATCCTTAATCGATCACATGATGGATTCTGACGTAAATAAAAACAAATATACGGGTATCAAAAGTATCTCTCAAAGCGTTAAGGGGACAAAGGATAACGATAAAAACAATAAAGAGACAAACGATCAAAAAGAAAACGCCCGTAAGGTTGCTAACTCAGAAATACAGGAGAGTGTAGGTTTAGCGAAGAATTTAAGTAGGTATGTTGAAATTCAGGGCAACAAAGGTCCAATACAACAAGAACAAGTTTTGGATATTAATGAAATAAAGCCAAAATTTGGCGAGACGAAAGATTTGCATCCCAGCGCAATCTTCAAAAATGGTATAAGGGAAGATAAATTGCAACAATTCGAACCATCATCCGGCAATTCCAAATTGGATATTTCTCTCAAAGAAAAGCTCCTCGTGATGCCTCCTGCTAACCTCGTACATACTGAAATGAATCAAACTTTTGGTCAAGATAAAGAATCTGCCGAATCGCAATTTAAATCTAAACAAGCAAAAAACCTTACAAATTTGTCATTAGGTAATAAGGTGTTAAAATCATCGCTGCAGAGTCTTCTAGATAATCATGATATTAACGACGTAGTCACAACTGACGAAAGTGATATTGTAGATGAGCTAACAAATGCGAACAAAGAAACCGAAAAATACCCGACTAAAAGCTCAAACAAAGCTAAAATGCGAACTTCTTCCCAAATATCTACCGCTAAAGAGAAGCCTCTAATGCAAACAGTAGATAGTCTAACATACATAGACAACAAAAAACCTGGTAAAGATTTTAATCCATTGAGAAGTGGTACGAATAAAGAAATTGAAGTCTTTGAAACACCTTATAACCAAACATCAAAATATTTAATTAATGATGGTGCTCCAATAAAGAGTACATCAGATGCTAACAGGGGACAAGAACCCTCAAAAATTATTACTGATATTGGAACAACTCACAAAAAAATATTTGATAATTCAGATTTTGAAAGCATACAAGGTAATGATTCAAAAGAAGTAATCGCAGAAACAAGAAAGAAATCCATTCAAAATTCTGCAATGTTTGCAACCCCTTATAAACAGATTAAGAATAAAGATGTTGATTCACTAGAGACGAGTACAAGTGCAACGAAAAATAGTTCCGTTACTGAAAACTCCCTGAACCATAAAACTACCTTTAAACTAATATCAGACATACAAGATGAAAAAGGTGAAACATATGCTATTGATTTAAATAAAAACAAAGAAAAAGATACCAAGGGAATAGGAACCTCCATACAAGACCCTGCGATCCAATATTATGGGCAAATTCCAAACATTCACAGTATTCAAGATGTTAGTCTAAATGATGCTGATAAAGATATGATTTTATTAAAAACAACAGAAATAACTGACGGTACAAAGATGACTTCTAAAAGCCCAAAAGACACAGATAATAATTTTACAAGCAACAAACAAAAGGACGACTTGTCTGATATAAATAAAGCAAAACAATTTCAGACAGATACAAAGGAGCAAGATCTTGATAATATATTACAACTAATGGATGCCACAATATTACCTTCTGAAAGTACAGTTCAAAAGCCGTTGCAATATAATGAAGACACAAAAAGTATGAATGTGAACAAAGACGGCTCGTCTAGTTTTAATAAAGCAAAAACGTTTCAAGCAGACATAAAAGAACAAGATCTTGACACTTCAAAAGTCCGATCAATAGACGCCACAATATTACCCGCTATAAGTACAAATGTTAAAGAAATGATTCAAGAACCTTTAAGTGTTAGTAAATATACAAAAAACATGGATGTGAATGAAGATGGCTTGTTTAGTTTAAATGAAGCGAACCCGTTTCCAACTGAAAAAAAAATACAAGATTTTGATACTTCTAAAGTTCGACCATTGGATGCCACAATATTACCCGCTAAAAGTACGAATTTTGAAGATATAATTCAAGAACCTTTACTAGATACTAAAGATACAAAAAACATGAATTTGAACGACGACGGCTTGTCTAGTTTTGATGAAACAAAACTATTTCGAACAAATACCAAACCGAATGATATTGATAATTATAATTCTAAATTTCTATCAGCGGATGCGGCAACAATACCTTCTAAAAGTAGAAATATTAAAGACATTCTTCAAGAACCGTTACTAGATAGTAACGATACAAAAAACGTGAATGTGAAGAAAGACGGCTTGTCTAGTTTTAATGACGCAAAATCATTTCAAACAGATACAAAAGAGGAAGATCTTGATAATCAAAGTTCACAGACGCGACCAATTAAAAATGTTAAAAAGCTTACTTTGAATCAAATGCCACATAATTTATTTTTAAATGATTGTATTTCAAGTGAAAATAAGGAGTATGCAACATCCTCCACTCACAGTATAGATTCATATAATATCGATGCTAACAATGCAAAAAAACAAGAGAATAATATAGACAATACAGTTCAAAAACTGACTACGAAAAATGTAGATAACGTTATTATCCAAAATGATTTGTTGTATGAACGGGATATAATTCCTGATATAGAATCTAAAGAAAAGAATTCAGGTCTACAAGAAACACATTTTGTAGCAACAGATGAATCTGATCTTATGAATAAAACACATCCATTAAAGCATAAAACATTCAGCATAGTTCAGTCCAGCACTTCTTTAGAGAAACAGATTGATCAAATTCCTTTGCAACAAAATTTAACAGATGAGTATGCTAGAACCAAAACCGATACTCAATATATTCTTCATGGTCAAACATCTACCAAATTTGAAGAATTAGATGATGTTAACAGGCAACTAAAGTATCCTGACTCTACTTTAAACTGGCCACAACAAATTAAACAAAATAATAAACTTTTAAAAACATTTGATGAAACAACTTCTGGAATTGTTAACCAATTAAGTAAAAACTATAGTAGAAGTGAAATTGATAGTAAAGATACAGATTTGAAATATAATTATGAACCTAAATATCAAAATATTGATGCTTCTGACACTAATAAAAATAAAATCAATCAAGAATCAATATTATCTTCCGAACATAAAGAAAATGCGGGACTACCGTTTGCTACACCCTTAAATCATCATTATGTGGGTTCTGATGGTCAAGAGCCGATTAAAGGTTTAGATGATATTGAAGCAAATGTATTTTCTAAGTATAATAGTACTTATTTAGAGAAAAGAAAGTCAGTTATAGAAGAAAATACATCAATGAATCAGAACGAACCAAGAATTGCCCGCGAACACGATTCTATAAAAAATATTGCAGATAAAGATGGTTGGTTTGGCACAACGCCAAATGTTGTTACAAGCGTTTTAAGTTTTAGATCTGAAACTACTGAAACAGAAAACAGAATCTCTCATAAATATAAAAATCAATTACCAGGCCAAAGCCAGTCCAGGCCAGTTTCTCAAAGTCCAGTCCAAATTAATACATTGTCTACCGTCAATGAACCTTTCGATTCCAAGAAAATTTACGATTCCAATAAAGTGAATAATGAGCCGTCTTATATACCGCCAGACGTTACTAAACATGACGGTACATACGATCCATTATCAAAAGTTCCTGTTTTTCAATATGATACAAATGATTATGATAGTCTAGGAGCAAATAAAAATCTAAAAAGCTATTATGATGAACATCTAACCAATCCAACGGGGTCGACTACATTTAATCAGCAATTTGGAATAATGTCACAAAAGCTAGTTCAAAACGAACCTACTAGGAGCAGCATTGAAAATGATGAGGGTGAGGCTCTTCTATTGAATCTATCATTCCAAAGTTACGTCAACAAAAACAGCGAAACAGTTGTTCGAACCTTCCACCCACTCGATAAACCGCAACGATATGTGGATGACAAAATCACTATAGTAAACTCCTTTATACGTCCAGGAAATGAAATAATAATACCAGTGGGTGACGATTACGACTTGAGTCTAAATTTATTAAGCAAAAATTATAATGCGCCTGATGGCTTCAATAGTCACAAAAATTATACAACAAATGCAAATCGTAAGTATCTTTTAGTCATTTTGATTTAATCTTTAAGAAACCTTTAAGAAATAAAAACATTGTGATGGTTTCGTATTCCGTACTACTATGGATTTTATCAGTTTCAGAACATGTGAAGCTTGCTGCAAGACAACGTAATGATGTTTTTGACAAAAATCTCGCACTCATATACGAAAGGGAACTTGTTCCCTTGCACAACATAATTAAGAACCTAACTGAAGAAATTAACGCATTATCAGGACAACAGGAACACAAAGACAAATTGCTAGGTGCTAAGCGAACTAGATCGTTAAGAATTGTTTCTGTTAGCGATCGATGTGAATGCAAGAAGAATTAACTAAATGTTAGTTAAATATTTTTTAAGCGAAGATAAATTAACGTACAATCTTGATAATATCGTCAGCTGTAATATGAAATAACGTAACCGCCAAAAGTAGATTTTTCAGGAGAGCCAAAAAACTAAATTACAATTCAGAGAAAGAGTTGTAACTTTTTTTGTACTGATCCTATTGCACTGATGATTATAGCAATTTTCTTAAAATGTTAAGACCTGTCAATTCAAAGAAACCATATAAAGCTTACTAAAATAGTTTTAAAGACGGCACGGTGCTTACGTTATTTATTTTTTTAAACTAATGCAATATTTTAACATTTGAAAAAAAAACTAGTGACAGCCTTAACGTAACTCACAGAACGTTAACGTTATCGCCATTTTTTTCAAGATACCCTGATAGTTCTGTAGTTCCGTAAATAGTCTGTGCTTAAGACTTATACCGTACCGCCATAGGTAAGTACGGAACCCCTAAGCGCCCGAGTCAGACTCGCACTTGACCGGTTTTTTTGGAATTCTTTGCACAATAATTAGGGCGACAAATTTGGCTCGGGCGGAAAAACTTAACGCTACCCCACTGTGTCGACAAAAAAGCCAGGCACTTATTTCTTTGCCTAAAGAATAAAAATCTCTCAGTAACCAGAAAATCCCCTAAGGGTAAAAACGTATTACCGTTTGTATGAAAAGTGTGATTATTGCCATACAGTCCTCTTAAGGCCGGGTTTTATACTTAAAAGATTGTCAGATCAAACTCAGATGAAATTTGGTAAAGTAGTGTCATTTCTTACATTGGTGATCGAAATATGATCGACCAGATGTTTATAAAACCCAGTCAAAGGCGTATGAAAAAACAATATTATACCGAACTGATAAAGTCAGCGCCTTTACTGCCGCTCTGATTACCTACTGCCTTGCAGACCTCCGTTTAGGCAGAACGTGCCCGCGAGAGATAAATTGAGTGTTCGGAACAAATATTGATACCTACTAAATATAAAACATTATATCACCCTGCTGATTAACCTGACTCATATATTTTAACATCATTTGCATGCATTCTCGTATAACAGTAATGAGATTCGAATGCGTGTAGTGTCTGTGTTCATAGTTTATTTAAAATGGAAATTAATTTAAAGACTGTATCAGGTAGTGTCGATCGTGTTGAGAAATATGCTGCTGATTTGGAACAAGCACTAACAGTGGCAGGTAAATAAATGGAAGCCGGTGTCCAATTGGTGGTATTGTGCAGAATTACGCGTTATCTCACAAAAATAGTGCCCGATAAAACGGCCGGGCGTTTAAACAAAATATACCTAATTAACATAAATGTTTTCAATAATATGGACGAAACGAAATTGTTTGCGATGTGTCAACAGACGCTATAGTGATCTATAATTAGATCACTGAACTGAAGTGAATTGGCCGAAGTAAAGTGTTGACATATTCGTATGTGCCGACAGAAAATACTATAACTTAGTTTTCAAAAGTTAAAGCCAGTTCGTATTTGGGTAATACATACTTCAAGAAACACAAATGGTCCCTCGTGTGACCAAAAGTTAACGAAAACGACTGCTTCATTTTACGTTTTCTTCGTGTGGGCCAAAACTATGCCCGATGTCATACATGCGGATATAGTCCAAGCAAAAAAATCAGGGCTCAGGATCCTTAACTTTCGGGAACAGGAGGAGACAGTTCCGAACCTAAACATGTGTATGACCCATTTGCGGCAATAGTTTTGGTAGTTCCTCTACTGTGTATCGTAAGTGCTTGTACGAAAACCATCGAAGATATCGAGGACACTAAAAATGCACGAAGCAAAGCAATAAAGGTGTTTCACGAAATTATGTTGCTTAGTGTTAAAGTCGTTGTCGACAACAATAACACCGTGTGTTGGCAAACAACAGTATATCGTTTCGGATGACAGTTTTAACCAAGTGATGCCGTGAAGTTTTTTTTTCTTGCCTCTGAAGAATATTCTGCTGTATTAAGTTTTTCCTAGCTTTCATAGAACATAAAGTTTTTCTGCTAAAACCGTGAAGTTTTCAAGCTATATAACGGATCTATTTATGAATTAAATATATTTTATATTATAACAAAAAGAAAAGGACACGTAAATTGGGCTTTGGAAAAATTTAACTGAGAGAAATATCTGGCCGAGCACCGTCAGGTGGACAAACGGAGGGAAATCCTTATTAGGGTTCCGTACCTCAAAACGAAAAAACGAAACCCTTATAGGATCACTCGTGTATGTGTCTGTCTGAAAAAAAAAGTCTCTGTTAGAAAAAAAAGAGGTTATGCAACCTATATCATTGACATATCAAAGGAAAGGGAATATATTGTGAGGATCTTAAATATATTTTCTTTTGAATTTCAAGTAATATAGTTTATAAGTTATTTAGGAAAATAGGCGAAAATTGACCATTCCCCCCCTCCCTTATTTCCGAAACGACAGGGGCTAAAATTTTGAAAAAATACTGAAAATAGTTCCTTATCTATAGATTACAGGAAAACCTATAAGAAGTCTATGTTATTTGAAGTAACGTAGTAAATTTCAGATAATCATGTATGGAAGAATCCTCTCCACGCGAGTTTAACTGGCACTTGTCCGGTTTTTTTAACTTAAATACCCTTTTGCAGGTTTGGGCTGGTACAACATTAAATATTGCCTGGTGCTGGCCCTGTTCCTAATAGCAAGTATCATCGAGGTGATAGGCTATGCCTACGTTCTCCCGGCGGCGAAATGCGACTTGGAGATGTCAGACGCCCAGCGAGGGGTCATAGCTTCGTTACCGTACATAGGTAAAGTTTAATTCTATTTTATCCAGCTGCAGCAAGGAGGGTTACGTGTTACGCGATGCAATAAAGTCGGGTCTCCAAGAGGCACCACAAAGTCCTTATAATCGAGGCTTTTTTCGAGTTTGTAAAAAATTCTTTGCTTTTAGTGGAGATTATTCGAATTTTGATTTCTTTGTCACAGAGACTGACAGGATCTATCCAGCTTGCACTTCTGCCTTCCAGTTACGGAACTTTGTACCAGATCACCAGTGATCGTACTTTTTCCAGCATTATTGGTGCGATGACGCCAAATGACACACGACAGCGACCTAGGGTTGTATGTCTATGGTCGACGTGTATAATATGATTGACGTTTAAAATTATGTAGTATTATGTTGTCATTGAAAATGAAATACTATTTTTTTTACTTAATCAGTTATTATAATTGTGTATAACATTTATTACTGTAATCCAAAATTTCTCAAATTTTTCGGAGGGTATGCTGACGATTAGTTTTCGTAATTTCGATTGCCCTGTCGAACAACAGCAACCAGCTGTTAAGGATAAGGATTTATTACAACTGTGTTACATTTTCTCATATAATCGTAGTAAATTAACCCTTTATTTCATTATGCATATTTCATTAGGCTTTACATGTTCTGAGAATATATTCTGTATTTCCGATTTTAATACGCAATTTTATTTTGATTTTTGATTTAATTTGATTCTTGGTTCAAACAATAATATTGGGCACTACTGACAACCCTAGCACTGCACCAAAAATGCTGGAAAAAGTACGATCACTGCAGATCAAATACTAAATGTATCTGCTTTATCATTTCGATTGCTCGATTTAAAACGAGGCATTCATATTTTGTTTCAAGAACTTGAAACTTTCGCACGCAAGTGTTTAAAAAAGATACAAACAAAATAAGAACCAGGACAATAACTCGCTTGTCCTCATGTGAACAGGTTTACATTTCTAAGAAAAACATCTGGTCTGAGCCATTTTGAGCCTTAAATACCTACCTGAAAGAGCATGAACCTACGCATGAACAGAATAGAGAAACCTTGACGTACCTAAAAGACAATTTAAAGGTACATATCGCACGTTTAAAAATAAAAAGAAACAAGTCCAAATGAAATTCACATTTGTTTAAAATTTTACTCCACCTCGTTAAAATTGAATTTGGAATGGATTTTTATTTCACGTTATTTCTTTTTAATTTTAAAGGAGCGATGAATGACCACGATCGATATTTAATAACTATTCGAAAAGGTTAGATAGCGCAAAAGAGTTTCCATTGGTGTACGTTTGTACCATTGTGTAAGGTTTTAAATAAGGACTGTCTAGGTAACTCAGCTTAAAATATTTGTACATTATTTATAAGTAACGCAAATGTATGTGTATAAGTCAATAATGCCAATAATTCAGTGAACTCTTTATCCTACTCTCATGTAAAATATACAACAAGCCGAAGCCGCAACTGTACTTACTTTTAATTAAGAATATATTTGTATTAATAAAAGCGTGCCACATGACAATCGCATAAATACAAGTAGGTTAATATCGAATTACGGGATTTGATTGAAACATGCGAATCTACATGAAGGAGCTCAAAAGTGAATATACGTCTCCGCATTCTCAGAATCAAATTACTTATATATTTTAATAAGAGCTAATTTAATCGAGTTGTCTTGTGAAATGCGCTTTAAATTATTAATAGAACCTTACCTTGCTTGAAATTTTCGAACATTTGCGGCGCTAAAATGCAAGACACAAGGATAAGTTTAACCATCTTATCACTAAGTGCGTCTCTCTCACACTAGCGCCGACGAAAGAGATAGTCATAGAAGTAAACGGGTTTAACTTATCTTTGTGTCTTGCATGTTAGGGCCGCTGGCGACGAACTAGGTAATTCGGTCAGATAAATACCTCTAAATATAAGTTGATAACTTTAGTACCTTCTTTTCCGCAAAAAAAATGCACACTCAATTTCATAAAACATTTGGAATTAACCCTTTGTATATTACCCTGTGTTTATTTGAGCTCTTACAACCACAAGGACCAAGATACACCTTGCCCTAATAAACTAGTTGCACAAAGAAACCACACCATTTTTTTAACACAAACCTTAACTTAGTTCACTATCACGAGATATCTGTAATTATGGAAATTAACTAGTGCTTTATAATTACAAATACTGTACACTGCTTAGCTATAGATCTGACAATGCCTTTCCAGCGATTGTCGTGACTTCGTTCCCTTGGGGCTACCTAGTGGACACGCGAGGCCGTAAAAAGGTGGTGATATACAGCTCAATCTTCAGTGGAGTGTTCGGGCTGCTGTCTGCCTTCATGCCGGACGTCATCAGCTTCACCACTTGCAAGTTCCTCGCCTCGTTATGGTCAGTGACTTGAGCCACAGAATAGATAATAGTACTTACGTACAGAAGAATCACTGTCTAACAAAACCGGTGTTTAGGCACGAAAATATGCCTACTCATGCCTTCTCTCTTCGTCACATAAAACGTGCTCTTTCGTGTACGCTAGGGTTGTCAGTTTTTATCCGCGTCATCCAACGACAACGACGCGCGAACCGCCCAGCGAGTGAGCGAGCGGCAACCTACTGCGATTTACACCTCCGAGCAACGCGACGGCCGAGCTTACCTAAAGTGCGGAGTGAAACCCGCCTGCTTGAGCATAGACATTACAGACCTTAGATTATAGAAGTAAAAGATACGCTGTAAATAATTTGAACCTATGACTGTAATGCTACGCTGCTCCCGCAAACATCAGCACCCTAATAAAAAAACAAGATGGCTGTATTTTATTAGTACGTCGATTTCAAACATGTTTCTTGACATGTGACAATATGACCTCTTCGATTGGAACTCTTCGTAATTTGGTGGTAATAATGCTGTCACAAATAAACACTAAATTGCCAATATTATTTAGTATCATAACCTTACAGGCCAAACAAATGCGCATGTGTTTTGTATCAATCCGTGTGGCCTGTAGTTGACATTTTAGACGGCATGGCTTGAGGTCCCCAACGTTTGCTCTTTTACTTCTATAATCTAAGTCACAGACACAATGCGACAGCGTCAGTGTACGTTTCGTAAAAAGTAGGTATAAAATACGAAAAAAAATGTGATTCAATATGAATGCAAAATACTTTTATTCATAAACTTTTTGTGATTACGTTTTCAGTCACAATGATAATGAACTCTGCATAATCATTCCATTATATTAAATTATGTATGACGATTGATGACCGAGATTTCCTACAAGCGGTTGGTCAAAAAACCAACGTCACAGATGCGAAGCCCGACACAATGCTAATTGGCAACCATTTTAGTGCTTATATTATACCTACCTAACTAACTTTCTTAGTGCGGAATAAATTATTTCTATTCTATTAAATTCTATACTAATCAAAGACATTTATTTGTACTGATTTATTTCTCAAAGCCTCGCATTTTACTCGAACCACCTTGAATAAGTTATGAAAATGGAAATGATTTATTTATTTATTTATTTATTTTATTTATTTATTGAACAAAAATCCACAGCACTTTAAAATCTTAAACAGTATGATAATAAAGTTCAAATTATGAGACACCGCAATAGCGAAATACGATTTTTAAAAAAAACGAGCGAGCCTTACAGTAGTCGCACATGATGTGTAACATCTGACTTTGGTAATAAGCAACATTATCATTATATCCTGAGACTATCATAACTTCGTTATTTATGAAGTTATTTAAAAAAGACAATGCTTCATTAAATGCTTAGTAAGTTTTTTTAATATTATAAAATCATTGGTCAAATAAGCTCGCGCTTCCCTCTACCACCGCGCGCACTCATTGGTCTAATCAAATACCGCGCGCTTCCCCGGCTTCCTGTTACACACTTCCGTCCCTTTTCACGAAATCACTCCCACAGATTGCATTAAAGCGAGAGTAAAGACTTTGCACATCAAAAATGAACAGTTTATCTATATACTATACATCTACTATACACACCTACCCTACACTACTGTTTCATGCTAAATCGGCTCGTATTTATTCACCAATCTCTTAATTCGCTAAAGACTCAGTGTTGCACACACGCCGTTAAACTGTTATAATTACTTGTTACAGTTACAATTGTAAGTCTTGTCTTAAGAGTTAATTATACTCAAATATAATATAGAAACCAATCTGCCATGTTTCTCTTCATACTCTGAGACATCATTATTTATGATAACTATTAAACAACAACAGCATTGACCTTTAGACAGAATACTGTTTTATTTTATAGTGATAAGGTAATATTCAAATTTATCTTGACCAAATGATTATCCAAATATTGTTTCACAGGCACCATAATCATTACATAATTGCGCGAACCATCCTTATCTCTTCAAGTATAATTTTAGAAGACAATTTTGTCATGAACACTGTCTTTGTGTGTACTGTATGTACTTACATGCAGTTTTCGCGTGCAGTCGACGCGCGTTTGTATCTTTGTCTCCATTTATTTTTAGGGTTCCGTACCTCAAAAGGAAAAATTATCCCGCCTTATAGGATCACTTGTGTGTCTGTCTGTCTGTCCGTCCATCTGTCACAGCAAATTTTCTCCGAAACTACTGAACCGATTGAGTTGAAATTTGGTACACATATGTAAGTCGGTGACCGCAACACGTACGTGTAACGTAAATAAATGAATTTTAAACATGGGGGCCACTTTTGGGGGGTAAATTAGAAAATTAAAAAAAAGTTTTGCATTCTTTAGCGTGTGATATATCAAGTGAAAGAGCTCATTGTGAGGATCTTAATTTTTTTTTTTTAATTTAAGATACATGGTTTTGATGTTATTTAGGAAAGTATGCGAAAATTTAACATCCCCCCCCCCTCTTATCTGCGAAACTACCGGGTCTGCAATTTTGAAAAAAATACAGAAAATAGTTCTTTACCTATAGGTTACAGGAAAATCTATAAGAAGTCCATGGTATTTATTGGAAATTTCATATAATCACGGAACCCTCTCTACGCGAGTTTAACTCGCATTTGTCCGGGTTTTTATTAAAGTGTTAAAGCGACACAAATAACGTAGTGTGTAACGATCCAAAACATTGTCTTATCGATAACTTGATGGCGGTAAAAATGTTATCAATAATTATATTACGTCAATAAACTTGCGAAAATATAAGGTTATATAGACAAGTGATAGGCAAGTATTATTTCCGTTCCTGTTTTTTGATAGTATCTTGGTGTAGTCTAATATTGCCTTCCATTAAATTAAAGTTCAAATTTTTACAGTCCATAACGTTTTGCATCATAATGTTGAAAGTCATAATATAAAAAGAAATCATTCGGTCTGGATTTTTGTTGGCCATATCATATTTGCCTAAAGTCGTAAAAAACTATGTAAACTTTTTATATCATAATGTATTACACTTTATAATCTTAAAAGTAATAGTATCTATTACTTACTTGTAATAGCGATTATAAGGTCTAAACTAAACGTATTGAACATAAGATTAAAATGCATAAAATTAATAGCAGTTAATAGTTCTGTGGGCATATACTTAATAAAATAATAAAAAACCCGACAAGTGCGAGACAAACTCGCGTGCTGAGGGTTCCGTGATTATATGACATTTCCTATTTTACTTTAAATACCATAGACTTCTTATAGGTTTTCCTGTAATCTATAGGTAAAGAACTATTTTCTGTATTTTTCTCGAAATTTTAAGCCCAGTAGGTTCAGAGATAATTTTCGCCTATGGCAAATCCCCCAGTTTTGGGGAGACCTATGTCCTGCACCCTAATTCTCGCTGCATTCGAGATAATGTCGATTGCGAGATTAAACGTCAGGTTCATACAGTTGTGTCAAATGACTGTATGCACTGACGTTTAATCTCGATTGTGAGATTATCTCGAATGCACCGAGAATTGGGGGCCTGCAGTGGATGTTTTACAGCTGATGATGATGATGATGCTATATTTTTATTTTACCTACCTTTTGTTAGTTAAGTTAGTTAAGACCTAACCGAACTTAGGTATAAATTATGATATTGAGATTGTTTTTTGTTTCATTACAGCATAGCATCTCCTGCTGCCGTGCCTTACACATTTATCGGAGAAATTTTACCTCAAAAACATAGGGACCTAGCGCTCTCTATCACAAATGCTATGCAGACCCTGGGCTCTGCTCTTGTGCCATGTAAGTATTCGAAGCTACTTGGACAGGTTGACTTTCTTTGGAAATTCCTCTTGCAATATTTTTGTAAAACCCTATTTTTTATAAAGTTCTTAGAAATGCCTTGTCTCAAACTTGTAGCGGCAATAACTAAACTTGACATCTACAAAATAAAGCGTACACTTCGAGCTGCAGCATCATGGATATATGAGCTTGAGGAACTGATCAATCTCGCTGCTTGTTTCAGTGCTAGCATGGGGCATCATCCCACTGGACTTCAGGATAGACTTCGGCGTCTACCACTTCCGTTCATGGCGGCTGCTCGTCATCGTGTACTCGTGTTTCTTCCTCGCTGCAGCATTCCTCATGTCTTTCGGACCGGAGAGTCCTAAATACTTAGTGTCACAAGGAAAGCATGAGGAAGCGCTTAAAGTGCTTGAGGATATGTACGCGGGGAATAAAAGAAGATCGAGGGATGATTTTCCGGTAAGATGTTTGTAACTGCATGCAGGCTTGAGCATTTCTTCGAGCAGAAATCGGTCGTTCCGGCAAATTTTAACATCTCGAAAAACGAAGAGCTGTTCTCGCTTCTGCTCGCGAAAATGCTCTAGTCTGTATTCACCTTAAAACTACGCTCTCAGCAATAAATGTTTATAAAGAGCATCAATCGATATTAGAGCTAGGTAAAATTGTAAATGTTATTAAGACTAGTGGCTCCGTCAGCTGTAGACCTCGCGACAAACTTAACTTTGCCGTTGGAAAACTGTTATCCCCATACATCGAAATAGGTCGCTGTCAGTTAAACAACACCGCAAATAACACGTTATCGTAATAGCAAAAACGCCATTTAAAAAACAAAAACAAGAAACTGAATTGACAAAATAATCTATTATGACGACGCGGTTAGCCTAGTTGGTAGTGACCCTGCCTCCGAAGCTAGCGGTCCGGGTTCGATCCCCGGTAAGGGCAAATATTTGTGTGATAAGCACGAATGTTTGTTCCTGAGTCTTGGATGTTTCCTAATATGTATTTAAGTATTTATTTCTCTATATAAGTATGTGTATCGTCGTCTAGTACCCATAACACAAGCCTTTAGAGCTTACGTTGGGGCTAGATCGATTTGTGTAGAGATTGTCCCCTGATTTATTATTTATTATTATTAATCTACTTATATATCCTGCCCACAAAACTTGACGAGGGTAGGTTGAGAAATGCGAGCTGTTGGTTGGAGAACAAATGGCCAACCGGACATACGAAAGCATTTTTGCCCAAGCTGAAACGGAGACGCTTCGCTCTCTCGGTCGATGACATATCAATTGCAAAATGAATTTATAATAATTGCAGATCAAGATGTTGAAAGTGGTACAAGAAACAGAAAAAGAGCAGGTCAGCTTTTTCACCTCGTTGAAGATGCAGTCAGTACCTCTTATGAAGCCTCCGTACCTGAAATGGATGTGTCTGACCGGCTTCCTACTGTTTGGCGTATTCGCTACGTGAGTATTTCAATAAAATGCAGTTGTTCAATTACAGATAGCTTTCATTACCTACGTACTGGTAGATTTTTTAGTGGTAGAGCTAAACAGTAATCCTCACTAGATGATTACTGTTCGAATGGGCCGGCTCGACCGGGGTAGTACCACACTCTCACAGAATATCGGCGTAAAGTAATAGCTTGCTATTGCGTTTCGTACGGTGAGTGACGAGGTCCCTCATCCCTATCCTCCCTAGACTGAGAACGCATTGGCAGCACCTCTGGTGTTGCAGATGTCCATAGGCGGCGGTTACCACTTTCCATCAGGTGAGCCGTCTGCCTGCTTGACATAAAAAAACATCATAAATGACGTTATATACATAGAATTCTATGTTTTAATTTAGATACACCATAAGAGTCATGACGATGGTCCATGGTGATCAGATGATCAGACTCACTTTTGCATATACCTACATAAATTAAAAACATGAAACATAGGTGCAAAAATAAAAGCTGCCTATGTGCCAACAGCGAAACAAAGTTGACCCAATTAATGAGTTCCATCAACAGCAGAAGCCCGTGTCTACTGTAAAAGCTGTTTCTTTTATAAATTCCGACTACTTTATACATCTCCCATATTATTTATTTTTTGTAATTAAGTAATTCTGGCCTATTAGGTTTGTCTGATACACTTAATGTCTTAGTTTTAGTTCTTCTTTGTTATATTTGGTTGAAAAAAGACTTGCTGCTAAGTTGCTTGCGGCGCTTCTTCTCAGCAGATGTCACCTATCCAAACGCTGGTAGATTCAGACATGTACAAGAGCCCATGTGGCCAACATGCAAAATTACTTGTAAATAATTTGAATTTGAATATTCGTAATATTGTTTTCAGCCTTAACGGTCTCTACATGTGGGTTCCAGACCTCCTCAATAGGGTCCTGAGTGGAGGTGGCGAAGGCGTGACTGCGTGTCAAGTCATTGCACAAAGATTAAACGAGGTATTTTTATGAACTTTGCCTGCGTGTATTTTTAATGTTTGCGTAAATAGCAACAAGAAGTTTTTTTACATTTTCCTCACCGACGCATTAATTTTCGCTGAGTAAATAAATATTTTCTTAGCGAATTTCTGGCGATGGTCAAGTTCAACGGTCTAAGATCATGACCAGTAAAGTTTGAAAGATACTGAGAAAGATAATGAACGTGTCTATAAAGACGAGAAAATGATAGTTGGCTTGTCTATATGAGACAGGTAGGTAACTTAATTTATATAGTGCCATAATTCCCCTGCTTCTGCGCAGGCCCCCGCCATCCAGAGCGCCTAGCACACTAGCTTTTATCGCGCACATAAAGCATCTGTCATTTTTTTACTAATATACGGGTGCGAAAGGGACGAATGCTTTATGTGCGCGATAAAAATTAGTGTGCTACTGCGGCAGTAGATTGATTTCAACCAAAAAAAAATTTTCATTTAAATTAGGTTTCTTACAATGTGTTTTTTTTTTCAGACTGTGGTACACGGCGCCTGCAACGACACGATAGACCGACTAACCTTCTTCGTTAACTCGATAGCGAGTGTTTCTTGCGCAGTCATTTCCTTAGTGGCCGGTGGTAGTCTAAAGATAATTGGCAAGAAAGCGCTTTTAGTGCTAGTCTATTTTATTCTAGGTGCTTTCTGTATATCTATCAATTTTGTTAAAACAAGTTTGGTGTTTGCGGTGCTGCTGTCAGCGCTGCAGATTGTGGCTGTCGCCGTCGGACCGGTCAATGCGTATGCTGTGGAGATATTCCCAACTCAATTGAGGTAAGAATAAGGCTAGCCACTGACCTACAAAATAACTGTGCAATATCACTGGTTGAACAGTTATATTGATCGTCAGTAGATAATATTGACGGTCAATATCGACTACTGACGATCAATCAATATAATTGTGCAACCTGTGATATTGCACAGTTATATTGTAGGTCAGTGGCTACACTGAAAAAAATGGTTTGTTAAATGAAACCGAACTTCCGTTTATCTGTAACTTAAAAAAAGTGACTACATAACTTAAGTCATACCTTACATTCAGTTTTGTTATTTATAGATAAACCATTTGGTTACATACAAATAACTTCAGTTACGCCGTACCAAATTATGGTTAAAACTGAAATAACCGAAGTAGTTTGGTTGTCATTTTTTCTCAGTGTAGCGTAAGATGAAAAAAAATAATTGTTGTAATTGTAAGGCTGCGTTGTCACTAGAGATGTGCGAGGCAACTAAGCGGTGCACCAGGAAAAAAATCCACCAATATGGTTGGATCTAGATAAACGAACGCATTGTACATTGCGGCCTTAGCATGCCTGACACGGAGATAAGGGGTCATCCATAAAGTACGTCACACTAATTTCGTGATTTTTTGACCACTCCCCCGTCCTTGTCACAGTTGGTAACATTTGGTAGACCCCCCCCCTCCCTAGTGTGACATCACATATTTAGCCATTTTACACCTAGAAATTATTAAATTAAAACATTTTTCGATAATAGTTCAAATTTCGCATTTTAAGACTTAGATGTGTTAGATTTTGATATGTGACGTCACGGAACTTAGGACCCCTCCCACCCCTTGTCACACAATGTCACACTTCGTCGACCCCCTCCCCCCCCCCCCTGAACGTGTGACGTACTTTATGGATGACCCCTAAGTTAAACCCGTTTATCTCTATGACCAGCTTCAAATATTTTTTTAAGGGAAGCCGGAAGAATTAGAACCGTACGTGCCAGTTTGACATTTTTAGTTAGAGTAAGATGGTCTTCAGTGACAGCTAGCCCAAGCTTTCAAACTTGGTAAAGCCTTTAGGAATCGGTTTGTAGGCAGGCTGCGCCACTGATCTCTTTCGTTTTCACTAGTGTGAGAGAGACGCACTTAGAAATAAGACGGTTTAACTTATCCTTGTGTCAACTTTGCTAGGGCCGCTGATTGGTCGATGTTATCCTCGCTCACCGCTCATTTTCATCAACATTGATTTTCTTTCGACATTTGGGGTAAGCAAGATATCGCAAGTTAGTTTATAATATAAGTAGGATAGCATACGATAGGATTTTAAGACACTACAGGCGCCTCATTCGGGAACGCTAAGTGATTCTGTAGCGACTCGTAAGCCAGATCTCTCATCTCGCTCTTACGCATTTCGCGTCGTGCGGAAGAGTGGAATGAGAAATATGGCTTACGAGTCGCTACAGAATCACTTAGCGTTCCCGAATGAGGCGCCTGGTTTTAGTTTGATAATGATAAAAGTTGCATGTGTGACCGATATGCTTTTTAGGGTTCCGTAGCCAAATGGCAAAAAACGGAACTCTTATGGATTCGTCATGTCTGTCTGTCTGTCTGTCTGTCTGTCCGTCCATATGTCACAGCCACTTTTTTCCGAAACTATAAGAACTATGCTGTTGAAACTTGGTAAGTATTCTGTGAACCGCATTAAGATTTTCATACAAAAATAGAAAAAAAAAAATACATTTTGGGGGTTCCCCATACTTAGAACTGAAACTCAATTTTTTTTTTTCATCAAACTGATACTTGTGGTGTATGGATAGGTTTCAAAAATGATATTGAGGATTTTAATATCATTTTTTCTTAACTGAATAGTTTGCGCGAGAGACACGTCCAAAGTGGTAAAATGTGTGTGTGTGTCCCTGTAACTTCTAAAATAACAGAATGATAATACTAAAAAAATATATGATGTGCATTACTATATAAACTTCCACCGAAAATTGGTTTGAACGAGATCTAGTAAGTAGTTTTTTTTTAATACGTCACAAATCGTAAACCGCAATTTACCTTTCATTTTTTTATTTTTAGGGTTCCTTACCTACAAGGTACTGTTTCTTTCCATACGTAAGTACGGAACCCTCGGCGCGCGAGTCAGACTCGCACTTGGCCGGTTTCTCTATTACAACGTTCCATGTTGTTGACAGGGGTATGGCAGTGAGTCTCGCCCTGATGCTGGGTCGTGTGGGTTCCGTGCTCGGCACCAACATCGCTGGTATTCTGATCAACGCCTCCTGCGAAACAACCTTCTACCTGTTCGGAGGATTGTTAATAAGTAAGTTGTAATGGCGGCGCGTTGTAATAACTTAATTCCCAACCGACATTAAGTTGTAACTTCGAAAGAAACATTAGTAACTCAAAATCGGTAAGGTTGCACAAACTTAACAATTTGGAAGCAGGTGTGTTTACTCTAGATAGATTTCGATATACTTACTCTATATATGCAATGATATTAAAAAACCAAAGACGCGTCTTGCAAGCTCAAAATTTAAACCCAGAAAGCAACCCAATAATTGTGATCATTTCAATTAGTCATGCGCGGACTTTTGGCCGAGTAACACATGTCGTATTCTATTGAAAATGTTCTCAAAAAAGCCATTCTTGAGCCAAATGTCGGTTCATAATACTACAAAAAAATAAAAGGAAGAACTGATGCTTTATTTCATTTATAGATACAATCAACGTAAATAGAAATACTAAAATGCATTTATTTGTTCATACATGAGGGCTTAGCACACTATTTTTTATCGCGCACATAAAGCATTCGTCTCTTTCGCACCCGCGTATTGGTTAAAAAGTGACAGATGCTTTATGTGCGCGATAAAAATTAGTGTGCTAAGCCCTATGATCGTCATATTCCAAATTAATGTGTAATATCCACACGTCAAATGTCACTTAAAGCTGCACTGGCCGAAAAGAAACGACAAAAGAAGAACATTATCTAAGTCACGTTTTTAAAACGTTTTGAGTGTGGATATAACGTGTCTTTCTATAATATGTAATCTATATATATATATATAAAATTTGAGGTGTGTGTCCCTATATTTCACTTTGCAGCCAAAACTACATATCGCAGACGCATAGTGTTTGTATGTGGCAACAGGTACAAGGCTCCCATCGTGCACTATGGTGGTTGCAAGTCAATATCTATATGGGTGGGAAAAATACGGGGGTTCGAAAAAAGTCAGCTTCAAAAATGTGAGACTATCATTGATCTGAAATGATCGTGATTGTTCTAAAGAATTTTTAGAATTATCTGGAAAGTTCTAAAATATATGCCTAGATTCTAATTATACGAGAATGTTCTAGAAAATTAAAATTATAAATCTATATCCTAATAATATTATAAAAGTGAATGTAAGTTTATTTGTTACGCTTTCACGCAAAAACTACTGAACCGATCATCATGAAACTTTGTACACATATTCTTGGAGGTATTAGAAGTAACATAGGATACTTTTTATCCCGGAAAAATAAAAAGTTCCCGAGGGAATAACTATAACCGAATTTCACGCGAACGAAGTCGCGGGAAAAAGCTAGAGAGATATATAAATGCGAAAGTAACTCTGTTTGTTACATTTTCTCGCCTAAACCGCTGAACCGATTTTGATGTTTTGGTATAGAGATAGATTGTATCTTGGAGAAGGACATACACTACTTAAATAATTATTATACGCAGACGAAGTCGCGGGCACCAGCTAGTAGTATATATAAACAGACAGAATAATGTATAGATAAAACAATATAATTTTTTAATTACTGTCTGTCTGTTTCTATTTTTTTCTGAATTGTACGTAATGATCGACGGAATAAAGGCATTTTATAGGTAATAGTATCGCTATTCCCTCGGGGAATGTGTTTGTTTCCGTTGTTGTTTTTTTGTTTGTGAAAGAATGAAAAACCAACAAACTTACACATTTTGGCATTTATAATGTTTGGCATTAGTTCATAGGTACAGTAGTCACAATGTGGATCAAATCTTTTTCTCTTGTCTCACCGAGGACAAGGCTACTACTGGGCTATGGAATAGTTTTCAGTATTTTGGATATTTTATTTTTATTGTGTATTTTTCAATAACACTTTTCATATATTTTTATTACAGTTTGCGGCATGATGACGTTCCTGTTGCCAAAAACAAAGAGCAAAATAGGTTGCAGGTAGCTGAAGAAAACCATATCTCTACTCCACATCACATGTAACAATCGTTGTTAAATATTGAGAATATCACCTATTTCTCGCTAAGAACTGATAATAAATTATTCAAGTTTTATACGTTTTTTTCTTTATGATGGTCTATGATTTCCATTTCTTGCGTCCTGGCATGAAATAGTTATTTATTTTATTATCTAAGGCTGCAGTTTTTATTTGGCGCGAGTGCTGATATTGAATCCAGACCATGAGTCTGATTTAAAAAAACCGATCTAGTGCGAGTGAAACCCGCGTGGAGAGGGTTCCGTTCCATACATGATAAACTGAAATTTCCTATATTACTTTAAATACCATAGACTTCTTATAGGTTTTCCTGTAATCTATAGGTAAAGAACTATTTTCTGTATTTTTTTCAAAATTTTAGGCCCGGTAGTTTCGGAGATAAGGGGGGGGGGAATGGTCAATTTTCACCTATTTTCCTAAATATCTTCTAAACTATTTCACTTAAAATTCAAAAAAAAAATACATTTAAGATCCTCACAATAAGCCCTTTCATTTGATATGTCACACGATTTCAGTTGCACAACTTTTTTTTTAATTTTCTTTCTTCTTTCTTTCTTTCTTTATCCCCCAAAAGTGGGCCCCATGTTCAAAATTAATTAATTTACGTTACGCATCCCTTTTGCGGTCACCAATTTACATTTGTATACCAAATTTCAAATCAATCGGTCCAGTAGTTTCGGAGCAAATTGGCTGTGACAGACGGACAGACAGACAGACAGACAGACAGACAGACAGACAGACAGACAGACACACGAGTGATCCTATAAGGGTTCCTTTTTTCCTTTTGAGGTACGGAACCCTAAAAAGGATGTGTGCTTATGACTGCACGATACTATCACCACCGCAAATAAGTTTGTAATCCCAAAACCCTTTGAAAAAGTGTTTTACAAAAAAATACTATTAATTATCAAACCTGCTCACAAAATTTCACGAGAATCGGTTGAGAAATGCGAGCTGTAGAGGAGAGCAAATGGACATCCGCCGGACATAAAAAAGCATTTTTAACCGACTTCAAAAATCCGAAGGAGGAGGTTCTCAATTCGACGCGTATATTTGTTTGTTTGTTTTTTTTTATATATATACCGATTACTCGGAGATGGCTGGACCGTTTTGGATGATTCTTTTTTTAATCGATAGGGTATTTCTTCAAGTTGGTCCCGTTGTGATCAAAGTCGAGGTTTGATGAGAGGATATATGAGGAATTGAAGGAACTTCTCAAATATTATAGGCACGCATATAGAAATTTTGATATTTTCTTTCATGACTCAAGCAGTTACGTATTAAAAACATTATTTGGTGAAGTGGAACTGATGATGAAGACCACGGGTGACCATCGGAACTCTTCAATTATAAGTATTTCACGGGTGGCGATTAGATTTCTGTATAAGGTCTGGAAGCAACTTATGCTCGTAAAAATTCAAGTGGTAAAATAGAACCGGTGATGAAGAACCAGGAGAACCCCTCAACGATTGACGTCCTTGCAGCTTGGATAGCAACATTTTATAAAGGGTGATGAGCCATTGGCATTATGCTATTGATACTTGATGTAGTAAATGAATGTCGTTAAATCACATATGATAATCCCTAAAAAACGGGAAAAAATTAAAATTTTACAAATAAAAAAACCGACTTCAAAAACCCTCTAAAAAGTTAGAAATAATGCCCTTCGTAAATAAATTACCTAGAAACTTCAGATATATTGTTGATTAAGTGATACATTAAATATATCGAAGTCGGTGGCAAGAAAATTAGGTAATCCAACCCTCATACATTTACTTGACACCGATTTCGATGTATTTAATGTATAACTTAGTCAACAATATATCTGAAGTTTCTAGATAATTTGTCGCGCATGTTAGCATCTGTAGGGGTCTATTTGTAATATTACCTGTTAGGTAAGTTGCTAAGCGACAATTTGTTAGAAGAAAAACTTTATACTTTTCGATTAGACTGAAAATGGAGAAAAGTTAATACACGGAATTACTACATTCAGTTCGTTTTCGTCTTTTCGTCACATAATTTACTTACGAAGGGCATTATTTCTAACTTTTTAAAGGGTTTTTGAAGTCGGTTTTTGTATCACTCAAGCTGAAGCGGAGACGCTTCGATCGCTCGGTCGTTAATTAATTTAGTACAAAATAATCAATTTTGTTCTATGGAAACTTTGATGGATAATCGCTAAAAATCGACTTGATACCGTACGGCGACATCACTCACTAACGTCAAGTTAGCTTAAAGGTCTCTGAAACCAGGACAAAAAAAAACAAACAGTCATGTGTCATCACTGTCATCTGTCAGCGATGACAGCGTAGTACTATTATTTTATTCTGTGCTCCCTATCTGTAAACGACCAGTTATTGTACGTACGATATCCTTTATGAAGAAATTTATTTATTACACTACTTGATTATACACTCGCAAACTGACATTGGCAAAAGCCTCCGGCCGCCACCAAAAAGAAGAAGAAGAAGAAGAACAACCAGTTATTATAGCGTCTTGAAAATAAACCGGTTACATGCCGGTTACTAAAAACAAAGACGTAGTTATCAAATCGTGTAAATACATATACTTTACCTACTCCGTCTGCAAAAATAATAACTACTAGACTGTAAAATTATGACAATTTGAACTCTCGTCCATCGTTGAGTTTGTATTTTTATAATGCATAATTTGGATTCAGACAGCGAAGATGAACTTCCTCCAGGGTGGGAGGAAAAATCAACTGAAGACGGAAACGTTTACTTTGTGAAGTAAGTTTTATATTTCCAATTTCATAAACCTATTCACGTGTGCAAACTTGAGTCAGATTTTACTATGAACCGAGGTGTTATTAAACATTTGTAAGCAAAAATTGAATCCCCATTTTAGGCTCTGAACTGATCATTTGAATACCTCTCTCTCTACAGTGCTCATTTGCAAAGACTTAGAAGGCAAGAAATGTATCAAGATTGTAGTTTTCATAGTCTTTTTGGACCAGCTATTTAGGATTTAATCCAGTCACCATGTATGGGCTATCATATAACTATTCATGCTTTTGCAGCAGTTGTAATCAGAAAACACAATGGACGCATCCTCGTACAGGGCGCAAGAAGATTATCCCAAAAGATCTACCATTTGGCTGGTCTAAAACTGTTGACGAACATGGCAAGACTTTATACGTGCAGCAAGAAACTGGCAGTAAGACTTATGTGGATCCCAGATTGGCATTTTCTAAGGAGGAGAAGAAGCATGTCCATGATTTCCGACAAAGATTTGATGGATCCTCCACAGCATTTCAAGTGAGTTAACAAAGTTCAACATACTAGTAAAGTTTATGTACATCAAAATGTAAATTAGGCTTTTTTCATAGCAGACTCTGATTGTGATAGGTTTTGCCGTATCAAGTATGTGTAGTGTAGCACGTACCTACTCTTTGTTTAGATTTAAGGTATACTTTTAAGGCATGCGTGACACATATCCAAAGTCTATGTATTTTAGATTATAAGATATATATTCAATATATCTTTGACTCTCATACTGAGAACATGTGTTTGATTGGCTTATCCTTCATCGAACCTCAAGTAGCTCCGAGGAGCATTAAATATGTAAGGAAATAGATGAGACAAAAATCTTTAAGTTCAGGTAGGTACTGATATAATTGATTGGTACTTTGAACTAAGTTTCTTTAATCATTTACAGGTGCTACATGGTGTAGATTTATCTGGTAAATATGCACTGATAACAGGTTGCAACACTGGCATTGGGTATGAAACAGCAAAGTCCCTGGCAAGGCATGGGTGTAAGATACTAATGGCCAATCGGAACATGGAAGCCACTCAAACAGCTATAGAGAGCATTGTGAAAGAAACAAATGCAATGGAAGAAAATTTAAAAGCTGTGCATTTGGACCTGTCATCTCTGCAAAGTGTAAAGAAATGTGCATTGGCTGTGAAGACTTTGTTTTCAGAGTAAGATTTTAATATTGTATTATATCGTCGCTGCGCGTGCAATACCGCGCAAGAGCACTTTGTAAAAACCGCATATCTGCGTTTTTTGCGATATTTTAGGAGCAAGAAAAAACGGAATATCTCAGTCATTTAACTACATATCATTACATATCTCAATTTTGTGCCGTGCTGTTGTTACGCGGCATTTATAAAGTGCTCTTCCGCGGTATTGCACGCGCAGCGACGATATGGCAGAATAAAACCAATAAAGGTAAAAAAGAGGCTTTCGATTAATAACTTATTAATCCCAAACAAGCAGGAGAATTAAACAGGAAATTTTAAAATGAAACCTTACCTACCATGTTTATGGCTCGTCTATCTGCATGAAAACTTTTGTTGATATTCTAAAACACTTTCTTTACAGCCATTTAGATATGCTGATACTAAATGCTGGAGTATTTGGTATTCCATACACTGAGACTGCAGACGACTATGAAACTACATTCCAAGTGAACCATCTTAGCCACATGTACTTGGCTATACTGTTGGAACCATTGCTTAAGAAGGGCTCTAGGGTTATATTTTTATCTTCAGAGTCTCATAGGTGACTATAATGAAATATGTATTTATTTTTCTGTTGTAATTCCTAAAATTCTTGGAATATACTTACCTTACATGTAGTCAATGTGTAGAAATGAAGTATCTGTAATTAAGATATTTACAAAAAAAATACCTTGGGACCAAATAAAGTAACAGTATCCAAGAATATTCTTTTAGATTTAGTGTCTTTTTTGTCTTATGTTTGGACAGGTATCACCTTAAACTACTGAAAAGATTTTGATGGACATTTAACAAATCGATTAAGGATGGTCCAGGCTAGCATCAAATCTTTGTTTCAATGTAATCAACTAACTACAAACAGGTGGTGCTGTACGCGAACAAGGTCGCAGGCACAGCTAGTTAAGAATAAAAAATAACACTTAACTGTTATTTTTCAGATTCGCAAACCTTAAGAATTTGTTTATGCAGCAAAATCTGTCAATCTCCAAAGACCAATACAGTGCTATGATGGCATATAACAACTCTAAATTGTTCAATGTGATAACTGCAAAGGTAAAATGGGTGCATTGTACTAACGAACATTTATAGACATGATTACAATCTTGTTAAATATATTTCAAGTAAAAATGTACCTAACAGAACAGATGGATTCATAAAGAAGGAAATATTTACAGATACTTTCTGAGGAATGGCGAAATAAAGGAATATATGTAAATTCTGTGCACCCAGGAAACATGGTCTTCACAAACCTAAGCAAATCATGGTGGCTGTTCAGACTGGCGTTCATGTTTGTCCGTCCATTTACTAAATCTTGGGTAATAATCATATTTTTATATCACCCGTATAAGCCGCTTGATTTATTTCAATGCATACATTTATTTTACTTAGTCAAGTGTGATTGGTGCAATATCGTAAATACGCATGATTATTACTGACGCAAGTTACTGCGTGTTTCTGCAGTGTGTATCTGACTACACTCAAGGATCGACTTCCATGTTTCAGCAACAAGCAGCCGCCACGACGGTGTACGCCGCTACGGCCTCGGAACTTGATGGCGTGACTGGCTTATATTTTAACAATTGCTTCTACTGTGAAGAGTCGGCTTTGTCCAGAGACAAGGATATTGCCGATGAGGTGTTTGCCATGTCATTGAAAATGATTGAACAAAGAGTTGGCCCTGATAATATGGAGAAATATCTGAAGAAATATAGTGGGAAGCTAAATCTCGATGTCAAATGTTAAACTTGAGGTTTTGGGGTTTTATCATGAGCTTCATTTTAAATATAAGCGGGATGTTCTATATCTTTATTTCTAAGGGTAACTTTGTTGGTGGGTACTGTAGAGGGGACGGGTACTTTTGTTTGGTGCTGGAGGGGCTGGTCAATGAAGGATATCATGAAAAATCAGGATATATGGATGCCACACTTGGGCACGAACATACAAATTTCAAAAAAAAAAAGTATGTCAGCAAAACATGGAAAGAAATATCCTATCCATAAAAAAATATAGACAGACAGACTTAGTAATACAAGAAAGTTAACAAGAGGAAAAGGTATAGAAGTTGTGAGAAGGTTGAAGTGAAAATGAGCAGGTCACATAAGATGGATTTAGAAAACGGGTAAACCGTGCTTCAGATTGACAGATGATCTGAGAAAACCAGCAGTATGAAACGATTAGGAAGGCACAAGATAGGAAACTGTGGAGAGGGCTGGAGGAAGCCTATGATGAGACAAACTAAAAATGAAAGAAGTTAATGTGATTCATATTAATATATATGTTTCAAAACAACATTTTACAAATTGATAAAATAATAAGGATATAGTAAGAAATTGAAATTTAAATGATATGATGATCAGCCAATAGAGGCTATTCTATTCTAAGGCTAACTGGAACTGATCCCTTAACCCTTTCGGCGCGAGCATGTGATAGCGCGCTGCAATCCACCCGCGCGACCGCCTCATAGCGCGCTGCAATACCGCCGCGCGAACGACTTCCAGCGCGGTGCAACGTGCCCGCGCGCACATACATAATTTTCTGTTCTAAAAGCCATGATGCACCCTGTGCATCATTGCGCGCTACGGTACCGCACGCATTTCGCTGCCGCGAGCAACAAGGGAATGAATGGTGTCATGCGTAATTTATAATAACCAGTTAGGTACAAAATGTTTATTTTGGATGAAATAAACAACAATGGGTAAACAGTCTAATTGCATTAATTTGACAATATCATTGGAAAATTTAATTAATTAATCCAAGTACTTTCCTAGCGGCATTGGCATATCGCTGATATCGGTCGGCAGCTGACCATTTGATAAAAACGGCAACTATCGGGTCCATGAGGTGAGCAGGGTCATTCGTGGTGGAGGGCGCATAATCGGAGTCGATTATGAAAGCCGGGTCAATCGTAGAGTTAGCAGAGTTCGAGTACATAGAGAAAGCCGGGTCCATCGTTCTACGTGCAGTATTCGGATCCATAAAGATAGCCGGGTCAGTGGTTAAAGATTCACGATCACAACCGATTATCACTCACACGCAAGACGCAAGGAGACAAACGCACAGTCACAGGCATAAAGTAAGACTGTACGTATTTAATATGAATTACCCACCCTTTGTCTTCCCAGCTCAGCACGGCGACATGCGTGATTGGTCGCCTGCATTCCGTGAAAGTTTTCTTAACAATTGAAAAGATAAGAAAATAATAATCAGCGTATGTCTCTAAGGAATGCAAGGTCACGGGACATGACAGGCCGCCGCCAGGTAGCTGAACGAGATAAGTAGCGCGAAGTGTACCGCCACTTTCTAGACTATACAAAAACGACTATTTGCTAAATTTATTCGCTGAGTAATATTTGTATCTACTATTGTATTTATCGCCGAAATATTGAATGTTTATATCTATTACTTTAAAAAATTACAAATGAATGACTAACGTCAACGCCGCATGACACCGTCCAATGTGATTTTCTGTTGCTTACTTAAGAAAAATGTACTTTCGTCCATGCGCAATAAAGTCTAATATTATACGACAGATACGGTACTTGTTGCATTTTAAAATTGCATGGTAATAAATGCGGTACGCTCTGGCGCAATGATGCACCGTGGTTATCATGACATTTTAAAGTGAAAATCTAAATATATAGATGATTAAATTAAATTAAAATGTAAAATGATGACTACGCTAACGGTTTATCAAATAAATAAGAAAAAAATCTTACTTAATACAAGTAATATCGATTGTTAAAGTTCAAAGTAATTTTTCTCTGAAAATACAAAGGAGGAAAAAAATATATATATGACACTCAATTATTCATAGTCTCAATAATCTCAATCAACCTAAAAACTGTTCCAATTTGGACAAAATACTATGTTGTCATCAATCTTTGTCATGAAGCACATGTGCATCATGCGCGCCCAAGGGGCTGCAATCCCATGAAGCACATGTGCATCATGCGCGTGCGCGGGGCTGCAATCCCATGATGCACATGTGCATCATGCGCGTGCGCGAGGCTGCAATCCCATGATGCACATGTGCATCATGCGCGCCGAAAGGGTTAAAAGTGATAAATTCGCCTTTCTACATTACTATTAAGGTATATGACTAGGTTTTTTTGATAGCTATGACAAATACAGAGAGCCAAAGGAAGACCAAACATAAGATGGTGTTGGTTATGGTAATGGTGATGGTGGTGATGGTGGCGATCTTGAAACAGTGTTAGGACGCACATGCGAGTAGGACGGCACAAGATAGGAAACAGTGGAATGAGACAAGATCTTCGTCCAAAAGGTTTGCTGAGCTGATCAACTTACTGAATTAATATATTAATATTAAATTACATACAAGGTAATTATTTCACAATAACAAAACGATGAACTCCAAACAGGAATGGAAACAACGACGTTATAATTTAATTGTGCAATATTTATTAAACCATCAGCAAACTAAGGAAAAATAAAAAGCAACACATGAATATATATCATAACAATATTTTTATGTATGTAAAATTGTTCTTCAGCAGCATAAGGCTATGAATAAATAGGATGACAATACAAATTATGGCTTTTATTTTTAGTTCAGCAATTAATTTACTAATCCAACCACCAGTATCACTGCAGTGGTTTTGAATATATAGATAAATTGGTTTTCCCCATTTTGAGATCGTAGTTTTGAATATCAAATTGGACATAGTTTGTAGTTCACATGACTACAATTTGGACAAAAGAAGAGCGGTTTCACATCACCCGATACGATATCGGTATCGGGCGCCGATAACCGATATCGGTTGTGGTGAAGACACATATAGTCCATATGTCCGATATTATCGGTTCAATTTGGCTACGAAGGCCGCCGGCTCAGCCACGCACGCACCAAAGGAAATGTATACATATATAGCACATATACAAGCATTATCGTCCGATATCGAAGGAAGGGGCCCCGACACAGCCACCGATATCGGATCGGACAATGTGAAAGGCAGATTCATATAATTTTACTTGCCCCGATATCGTATTGGCGCCTGAAACTGATATCGTATCTGGTAATGTGAAAACGCTCGAACCATGCAAAATGTTCCTAAATAAAGAAGTATACATTGATAGTAACAGGTAAAAATTCTTTTTCGAATTACGGTATAATAAGTTTGAAATGTTCTAAATAAATTAGAGTATCAGCCTGCACTACGTAGGGAAGGAAGTGGTACGTGATAAAATGCAGTTTATCAAGTAGATAATAATATTAATTATTGACTGTAAGCGAATGAAAAAAGAGCGACCTTAGCTATATAGTATTTCATATTAGCAACACCATGTTAAAGATGGCGGCTTTGACATTTATGTGTGTCAAGGTAAGTTGTCAAATAAAATAATTCTGATTCTACTACTAGTTTTAATTAAAAATGATCTAAACTGTTCATAAAGCTCCAAATAGTGATAATAGTTCGGTTTTGTAGAATCAGGATTTAATGTTGTAATGTGTTTTGAAATTATACCTGTGCGGACTACTTGGGACACGGAACTGCCCAGCGGTCGTAAGGCATTTTATCCAAATTAGGACTCCTTCACGATTGGCGCGTCGATTGGAGAAATGCTAGGGACTTGATATTCGTGTGTGCATATACTTAGTGTTTGATCGCGATGGGAGACAAGATGAATCGAGAATATTTTCCTCCTGCCACAGCAACCTTCAATTACAACAATGTGGTGAGTAATATTAATGTTGCACTTTTACTAGATTCCCTATATCCTTTTAGCTTGCAATAATAACTAGATATTAAACAACACTACCTTGGCAGTTCAATTGTCTTTTGGAAAAAATATATCTTTCCCCTTTCCCTTTGCATATTAAATCAAATTGTTTATTGATTAATGTTGTAGTATCCCTCAAGGTTCTATCTAAAACAATGTGGATATATACAGAATAAACTGTTCTTTGTCTCAGCATATTCATAATATAGCATATTTTAAATAGCACTGAAAAAGTAGTTGGAATGTTTTTCATGAAGCTAATTAATACAGATCAAGCATGAAATTTATGTATATGCACAACCTAGTATTTATGCGAAAGTAACACTTTCAAATACCTTTTTTTTTCATTGAATGTTGAATAGAGAATAGTTGAAGTGAAGAATATTTTGCTGTGTAGTAAAATAAACTTTTTCAAATTTGTCTAGGTATTGTTAGAAGAGTTACCATCTAAGGTGGAATGAATAAAGGCCAACCAAACTGGTTGGAAGCTTGACTCTATATGTGATCTAATAACTTTTTGACAGTGCGAGTCATATGGTTTTGTTTTGGCAACATTTTACATGAAAATGTTTTTGGTGGGATCTTCTTTTCTGTTTATATTGAATATAAGTATGAGGGAGACTTTTGCCCGATATGGGGACAACCAAAGCTATATTAGATAAGATTAGGTAAGATAAGTTACTGTTGAAGTGAAAGCAACTGTGCTGTTGATTTGTATATACTAATCTGAAGCACGCTTCCTAAGCAAGATAATAGGGTAAAGTTCCAATAACTGGTTACCTCCCAGCAGGTTTGCAAATTATCAAGATAATTATGTTCATTGATATTTATCCCATAATTATCTAATTATTATCGAACCATGTATGTACAATAAATGTATTTGTAATGGTGAATATCTTATTTATTTTAAAAAAAGTTTTTGGACGGTCATTGAAATTTAATCATTTATTTGCATATAATTGCTTTTCTTAAAATCAACAACAAATCAACATTATTTAAAGTCACAATCAACATTTGGGTATTCATATACATGCTATAAACGATACGTGAAATATCACACGCAGGCATAAACATTATTATCATTGATAATTATCAATACTTAATTATCTTGATAATTATCCTTGATAATTTTTCCTTGTGACCCTGCCCCCTCGTTACTGGCTAAAAATATGTATAAAGCAAGGAATCTGATAGTATTTATGCTGTTAAATTAAATATCCATGATCCAGAGCATTTGAGAATTATTCAAGTGTTTTACTATATAAATCTTTGTCTTCATGCATTTTAATGGCCAATAACTGAATTATACTGTAATGAGATCTTCTAAGTTTGCCCTAATTTCAAAACTCTAGTTCATGTCTCAAATTGTTATTTTTTTATATAGAATGTGTGTATGACTTGTAGATAATGACACTCTCATAATGAGAATAAGAGCCTATTGGCTGACTGTAAAATTATCTAATTATTATTCTGTAAAACGACTGGAGAAACTCACAATATCAGTCTCTTGTTTGATAAGTGCTTTTGCTCACTAATCTTGTGAATAACCCCTTATCGTTCTTTTTCTATAAATACAATGGCTACCTACAAGTTCTTAGCTTGAGCATTGTTATAAATTCATTCAACCACACACAGATCTGTTGCATTTTCTGAGGCAGCATTGATACAATAGGATGTATGGAATGTAGGAAAAAAAAAATGTTGTATGCAAACATTGGATGTAGATAGGTGGGGTAGGTATAATTTCTCAAGACTGTTTGAGGACAGATTACCAAAATGGCAGTCACTGTTTAACGGCGTTCAATGTCAACCAATGTTTAAATTTTATATGATGCCAGGTAGGTAAAGCTAGGTTTATAGGTTTTTTATTGATAATACCTAGAGGAGATTATGCCATAAATATGTTTTATATGGACACTTCAACATTGACATTTTTGAATTTATTATCTAAATCAAAAAAAAAATACATCTGAGTTTTCAGAGACCTGTGCGAGACAGTTAAGCGGTACGCAATAACGTTTTCTCTTTTTAACCAACTTCAAAAGGAACCAATTTGACACAGACCGATTTCGACGATTCTTTTTTTAATCGATAGGGTATTCCTCTAAGTTGGTCGCGTTGTAGTAGCGCAAGTATTCGGTCCTCATAATTGTAACGTTGTACATAACTTGTCTTTTTTAGCAACGCAGCCTCCTCTGCTGCACTGGGAGTGAAGAAATAGCATAGAATGCGTGCAGATGCTTATCATCCTGGCATGTCGTAAAAGTCGACTAAGGGACGGGTCCTCTCCAACATGGTGGACTATCTGTATGGGCGATGGGCTGATCACCTGTCACCAGGGGCGTGCAGTCCATATAGGCATTGAGGCAGTGCCTACCCTCGCAAAATTACCCTAGCTGTGTCCGATTTATAACTCGTAATTCGCATTAAATTATTTCTACGATTTAAAAATACCTAAAATAATTATTTTTCCATGTTAACAAAAATCCCACCAACCAACAAACTAAATTCAATCTTATATCTCATATAATAAGGTATTAATTCAAAGCTAGTGAACAGATCATCAATTAACGTACAATTTGAAATATTACGTACACCGAAACGTAGCTAGCTAGTCACCTTTTTCGCGCCTTGCGAAAGAGGCAGATCCGGACAGTGCCTCATTTTAACCAACACAAACACCGTTACATGTGTGCAAATGACTGTTTATGAACTCTGTACGAACATGAGCAACTCCACACATTAACACGATACGCACACAAAAACAAATCGCTTCATACAAAATCACAGAGGCACGCCTGACTTGGATGTACTTTTACGTCCATTACGTGTTGACAAATCGTGTGAATTCCTCCCGCAACTTCAAGAACAAATACAGCAATGTATGCTAAACCGATGTTCAATTTGGTCCACGATACCGCGCATGCGCGCGCACGCTTAGGTAAGTATAACGCGGCTGAATATGAAGTCCGCTTCGATTACGTTTTGTCATGTAATAAAATTACATTTATATTTTGATAGTGTTTTTTTTGCTCGCTAGTTTTGTTTTGATTTTGTTGTGACGCGAAAGCTTTCGTAAAGAATCATTGTTATTTTATGCTTTTCTCTTGTTTAAAGTTAATAATTTGTTGTTTATTAGTGTCAATATTTCCTAAATATGTCATTTAGTTGTGAGGTTTGCGTTGACAGTGTGTGTTTACAAATATTAAATAACGGTGAATTCGCAAAATTGTCTTTCAATGATAAATTGAAAGTTATTCAAAAAGGCAGATGTATGTCGGAATTTGATTGCAGTTATCGCAAAAGAAGGGTATGTAACTCGTAAATTTCATTATAGATATTATAAAACTTTTAACTGGCTAACTTAGTTAGATGCACGAGGTGGTCTTATTAGGCTCATTGCATGCATTGTAAAGAACTGAAACGCCGCCGGCTCCAATACATATACAACTAATATCAGCGCCTCTATTCGGGAACTCTAAGTGATGTTGTAGCGACTCGTTAGCGAGATTTCTCATCCCATTCTTCCGCACGACGCGTAATCCGTAAGAGTGAGATGCGAGTCTCGGTCACGGGTCGCTGCAGGATCACTTAGACGTTCCCGAATAGACGCCCAGAAATGTGCCGAGTATCTTTTTAACTTTTAATTTTCATTGCCTACCCTGATTCAAATCCCTATGCACGCCCCTGCCTGTCACCATACGGTTCATCATACCATCTTAGGACTAATTAATCGAACGTGGCCACAAGTAGTCTTGTGGCTCTGCCTACCCCATTAGGGATTTCGGGCGTGATGCTATGTATGTATGTATGTATGTTTAGCAACGTTTGAGCATATGTACTGTTGCTCGCGAATTCGTCCGCGTGGAATTCGCGTGGTTTTATCGGTGTTCCCTCTGGAACTGAATGTTCCCGGTATAAAAAGTAGCTAACGTCACCCTCAGGCCCATAAACTAACACACACTACTACACAACTAACAAAACCACTTTCGTATTTATAATATTAGTAGCGATTGTAAAAAATACTAACATAGCGTTTTACTCTAAGCGAGATAAGCATTATATACCTACTTTCTTACGTTGTCAGCGTGGAGACTTTGTTTTAGCCACAAAATTGTTAAGTGACTGCTGAAGGAATGCAGTACATAATTGTGTAAATAAAACTTGTTTAATCCATTGCTGGTGGCATACCGCCGAGCCCTTTTACGGAGACGCAAGCAACCATGTCATTGCCAGATCTTCAACTTCAAGAACTTTACGAATAGGTACATATTTATGCAAAATTGTTGCTTGTCCTGATTACACACACTGACGATGTCCTGTACGCTCCGACCCACATCAACCAGTAAACAAACATTAGCGACCGATTGACCTCTCGCTTAGGCGACATTAGGAGCAAGCATTGTCATCCTTATCTCTACTAGATATACCGACTAATATTATAAATGCGAAGATGTGTTTGTTGCTTTGCCTTTCTGTCACGCAGCAACGGAACAACGGATAGACTTAATATTTTGCGTATAGATAGTCTACGGGCCGAAGAGTGACATAGGCCGCTTTATATCCCGGAAAAATGCACAGATCCCAAGGGAATAGCGACAAACGAATTCAACGCCACTACGTGACTACGCGACGTAGATTTAGACGACGCGGTTAACCTAGTTGGTAGTGACCCTGCCTCCAAAGATGTGTTCTTTGAATAGATAACAAATGGCTCTAAACTATCTGTGTAGGTACCAAATTTCATTTAAATCGGTTCCGTAGCATATTTCCATACAAACCTTCATCCCCTATTCCCTATTGTTATTTTACACCCTTGAGGGTAAAACTTTAACAAACTTTGAATGTTATATTAATTTATATCGAATCAACAGCCTAAAACATAAGCTTCAAGCTTCTATCTCTAAAGGCCGGGGCAAACCAAACGCGTTTGCGGCGCGAACGCGGGTCCGCGCCGTTGTCGAACAGCGCGAGCGAATTTACCATGCCACACCAAAGTAGCCGCGGGACCGCGGCGGTCCCGCGAGGCCGCAGTGTGGCATGGTATATTCGCCCGCGCCGTTCGACAACGGCGCGGACCCGCGTTCGCGCCGCAAACGCGCCGCAACCGCGTTTGGTTTGCCCCGGCCTTAAGAATGACGATACTTCCATACAAATTTTCATCCCCCCTTTCAACCCCTTACAACCCTTTTTCACATTAAAAAGTAGCCTATGTCCTTTCTCAGGCTTTAGACCATCTGTGTACCAAATTTCATGTAAATCGGTTCAGTAGTTTTGGCATGAAAGCACGACAGACAGACAGACCGACAGACAGACAGAGTTACTTTTGCATTTATAATATTAGTAAGGAGTAAGGATAGTAAGGATAAGGATTATTGTATGATGAATAAAAATTGTTTTGATTGAAATGGTTTTTTGCCACTTTATCTATAATTTTATGCGTGGTCGAAAACTAGTCATGAAGTGGACGGAATCTGGATTTTCTGGTCGAGAACTGGGGAAATCGCAATTTTGGGAGTTTTATCAATTTAAAAGAAAAATGGCTTAAGTAGGTCCCTAAATCTTTTAATTAAAATTAAATAGATTATGTAATACGTGCATTTTAGTAAATTTTGTTCCAAATTGTTACCCCTAACATTTTTATTTTGGCTTCCAAAGTGGTCGAAATCAGGCGCAATTACCTACTACCCCGGTCGAGCCGGCCCATTCGAACAGTAATCATCTAGTGAGGATTACTGTTTGGCTCTACATACATACATATTATCACGCCCGAAATCCCTAATGGGGTGGGCAGAGCCACAAGACTACTTGTGGCCACGTTCGATTAATTAGTCCTAAAGATGGTATGATGAACCGTATGGTGACAGGTGATCAGCCCATCGCCCATACAGGTAGTCCACCATGTTGGAGAGGACCCGTCCCTTAGTCGACTTTTACGACATGCCAGGATGATAAGCATCTGCACGAATTCTATGCTATTTCTTCACTCCCAGTGCAGCAGAGGAGTTGAGGTGTTTGGCTCTACCACTACAAAATATATACTGGCTATACATAGCTAACTGGTTCTATATCGCTGTCTGTGCACCAAGTGCTTTATTTTACAGGTCCGTGTTTTTCAAGTACGTACTTACATGTTACATTATGTATGAACAAAATCAACATCATAAGCATAAAATATTAAACACGTTTTCAACAAACACATAAAATGTGTTCATCCGGTGTTTTTGCGTAACCACCAAGAAAACTGCCGGTTGTAGATTGCATCAATGTTATTCGTATGGAGGTTGTAAATATAAATGCTTACCTGTACTCTTACCATGAGTTTACACAAACCGTTTTCGTTATCGAAATTGTTGCTTGTTGCCGATACAAGTAAAAGGGACCGAGCGATAGTTTTCGATAACGAGAACGGTTTGCGTCAATTCATGTTAATGGTACTGATCTTGTTATACATTTTCTCTAGCTAAAAACGTGACGAATGGCAAGGTTTAAAGGCTACACACTAAAATACGAAAAAAAAAACAAAGCTTGCTTTCGGCATGACTATTAAAAAGAACTGAAAATCAATTAAAAATAATAAAAATCTTAACTTAGGTATTAACCACTCTATATCGATTATTAATCTCGCGATGCGAGCTTCCCCTGCGCTGTCTTGATGGGTAATGAGGTGGAGGTGTAGTCATGAAGGAAGTAGCATGACAAATACGAACGTTTCCGAGAAAATACGATGGGAAAGGATTATTCACTACATCTATAATGTTTGGTTTGTGTTTTGTTTTTAGCTGTATACATAGATATATAAACAAACGCCTACTTCCCTTGGGGGTAGGCGGGTAGAGATAACAGAACGTTATTAACTTATAATATGTCAGAAAACTTCCCTTGACTTGTCCACATTATTTTATCCCTCCTCAGTATAATCTAAAGTAATTTACACGATTTATGAAATAAAACTAATTGAGGATTAGTCTAAATACTAAATTAACTAACTGTGTAACTAAAGGAACGTATCTAAACGACGATCTTCAGCGACAGACTTAGTTCCTCGAAGGTGGCTGACACCAAGATGCGTTATCGCATATGAAGTGAGCACTGCGGCCCTAACATGCATGGCACAAAGATAAATTAGAATCGTTTATCTCTAAGTGCGTCTCTCTCACACTAGTGCCGACGAAAGAGATAGTAATAGAGATAAACGGTTCTAATTTATCTTTGTGCCATGCATGTTAGGGCTTCAGATGGATATTACTTATAGCTATGAAAGCCAAGTGAAACTCGGGATCTCTCTTTGTGCCTCGTTACTGCTGAACCGGCACGGGTCGTAATTAAAATGCAGACACAGTTGTTATGATAAATGAGCTGACCTCTGAATAAAAAGCATGAAAGCTTTCTGACTCAACGCGAGAAACTTGTATAAAGAAGTGTTGTCAAACTTCGGCCTAACCTGAATCTAAAGAAAATGAAAGCAAATGGGCATGTGCGATTGTATCTTTTGTTATTATCTAATATGTAAAAATGAATGTTTATTTGTTTTTTCGGGACCTAGATATGCGTCCTTATACTGTTTATCTGATTACGATGAAACTTTGGTGAGTTGTTATGGGCACGCTCGGGAAGGTTTGTGAATTATTACGAAAAGCCTGTTGTGTCCCACTGCTGGGCAAAGGCCTCACCCATCTCCTTCCAGTGTTCGCGATGTTTAGCCGTCTCCGGCCAGTCCCTGACAAAGGGGTCCAGCTCATCCCGCCATCGCTTACGAGCTATGCCACGCTTCCTTCTCGAGTTGTTTTTTAATTAAAAAAAAATTGCAAACTATGCGTAGTATCATATATATTATTTCTAAAAGGTTTTTTTTTGAAGACGCTCAAGATCTCCGTTATTTCTTTACCAAAATTAATGATTTAAACGTCATTTTAAAGCTTGTGTTCTCCGATTCGTCTTAAAAATACAAAAATAGATTAAAATGAACGTTTACGTTAAAAATAAATAAAACACCACGCGATTTGGAAGCGCCATCTATTTGACAGTCTGTTTAACTACGGTGTCATGGCCACAGACTACTTAGAGGATACTACGTATGTGATGATGCTGATAATTGTCAACAGATGGCGCTGCGCGTCGGGTAGGCTAGGTACTGGCCTACATTATTTGATAATTATCCAATGACGATCAATATATTGTACAATCAGTGATTTTGCACGGTTGTATTTATTGGTCGTTAATGGATGATATCGGCCGTCGATATGGTCTACTCACGATCGCGCAAGCGCCATCTATTTGACAAACAGTTTAACTAACTAACAATTGTTTTTTCGCATGGACAATTATATGTGGCTTTTTGACGAGTTCGTAAATTCAGTGATATGTATGTTTGTGTTAAAGAGACCTACGGTCAAACAGTCAACGATGATCACATTGTAACTGCTAACATTGTTTTTAAAGAAGTTTTGTAACATGGGAAAGTTAAAAAAATATTATGGTGCGTCCACATCTGACGAATACGCCGATCGCGCGCTGGTCGCGAACCACTCGCGCGAAGCTGCGTACATCCCCCGTGTATTCTTATTAATATATATATATATATATATATATATATATATATATATATATATATATATATATATATATATAATCTGAATCACGGAAACGGCTCCAACGATTTTCATGAAATTTAGTATGCAGGGGGTTTTGGGGGCGATAAATTGATAAAGCTACGTTTCATTTTAAGAAAACGTTGTTTTATCCGTGTTTTCCGGTAATGAAAAACTGCTACAATATCATTTGAATACGAAGGTTAATTTTGTCACTACTCACAAAGTTGGAATTAGCTCGGTTTGGGAAATCGATCTGTTCCGAAGCCAGAAGACCCCGGTTCGAGTCCAGGTGGTGGTGGTGGTGGATTATAATTTCCCTTTTTTTTTTCAAGGTTTTTCTTTTGTGCGAAAAACTATCTTTACCCACGCATATTTTTTTCCAAAAAAACACGTTTTACCAAAAAAAATGCCGAGCAAGGCTTGGTCATCCAGGTACTATTGTATAAATATGGAATGTCTTAGTACAATTATCTCTCAAAAATAAAATATCTTTTACTAATAATACTTGCATTTACTTATTCTCACTTTATTTATTTTGTTATTATTATTATCCGGTGTTTGATAACGTGCGAAAATTCGCACGGGTCAGCTAGTTTATGTAAAAATAATATAGTATCTTCATGTATATCTTACAAACCCTCAATCTCTCTGATAAAGATAATGAGCGATAAGAAGAGAAACGGTCATCAATTATAATGTCCCTGGGCTTTTTAATGTGCCGACTGTGCGTCCGATGGTTACTATTTTGTAAAGTTAAGTCATATTTTTTTATTGACACTAGAATTCGTATTCGCTTTTTGGTGGTTCTCACACTAGGCTAGAGTGAACAGATGATTCAACGTAAAAAGTTATAGTAAAAAAAAACATTTTTAAAAACAAGCTTTTATCTAAGCTATATAAAATTAAGAAAATAAAATTTAAATTAGGTTAATCAAACCCGTAAATTTATTACATTATAAAATGTATATGAAATAAAAACTTGTCGCGAGATTACCTATGTCATCACTCATCGGAACTGAACCAACATGTAAAAATTCAGCTCCGTAGGTTAAGAGAAAGTGGTTCTGATTCAGCTTGCAAGATTTGACCCGAACATACATACATACATAAAAACATTGCAAGTTAATAAAAGCTTTAAAAAAAAATTGCACTCAGTCTACATAGCATTACATGCATATATAATTATTAATTTCAACTTCAACATTAATAATTATAAATAAGTAATGGAACATTATCAGTGTTATCAGTTGTGAATAATAATTAAAAAGAAATAATTTTGTAAATCTTGTTATTAAATCCGTATAATTGTGGTTTTGATACTTTTGATATCATTTATTATTTTTATTAATCAACAATAAATATTACCCACCAATGCCAAAAAGGCAACCAGGTTTCATTACATAGCTATTCTGTCATTAGAGCTATTTTTTGTTTGCCTATTTGGACGGAACGTCGGGTGCAGTACTGGTGCACATTAAAAAATTACACCACAAAGCTAAAAAATAAAAAAAAGCACTAAGTTATTTAAATAACATGCGGGGCCAATTCGAAACGTCGCCTTAAATTTAAAATTCCCTAAACTTAAAATAAGAAACATCAAACTCGATTTTGTATAGCACCAAGCTGTCAAAATTAGCGACTTTTAAATTGGCGAACACACTTTCGGATTGGCCCCAGTACCTAAGTTTAGACTGTCTTATTCTAAGACAACAATGTTAAACCTGCATACGAGCCAGACTCCGTCAGTGACTATTCACACTATATAGGGAAGTTAGAAAAGAACACGGCATTGTTCACAATTTTCTATTTTGCCAACTCGCGCTATGAACAATAATGCTAAGGCGATCCCACGCGAGACAATACGATGTGGGGCAAGCATCTGACACAATTTAATTTGCGCGAACGACTAGTGTGCTGTGCAATAGTTATCCACTCTTTACTCTCACGCTTCTCAAACAAATGAAGCTTGTCTAGTCGTAAAAGCATATATATGGGAAAAAGTCAACAATGGAAATAATAATTGTTCATAATTAAACTGGTTAACTACTGGAGCTATTGGTCGCGGTTCGATTCCCGTCGCATTTAAATGATCTCAGCGGACCTAGCAAGATTGACACACGGATAACTTCACCCCGTTTTATTTCTCTATCTCTGTCGTCGGCACTAGTGTTAGAGAGACGCACTTAGAAGAGATAAGACAGCCTTAATTTATCCTCGTGTCAACCTTGCTAGGGCTACTGGAGCAATTATATCTGTGCATACACACTTCAAGAATCAAAAATTGTCCCTCTTGTGGCCAAAAGTTAACAAAAACGACTGCTTAATGTTAGATTTTCTTTATACAGGCCAAAACTATACCTAATGTCCTACATGCGGATATAGTCCAAGCAACAAAAGGGTCAGGGTCGTTAACTTTCGGGAACACGAGGGGACAGTTCTGAACCTAATCGTTTGTATGACCTAGTTAGGTGAGTGGTGATTGCAAATTAAAAATGAATGGTATTAATAAACGACTCCAAGTCTGTCTAACATTTTCGCAAGAGGTCCTTGAACTTTACAGGTCTCAACATAACCGATTGTGCGTGTATAGGCTGTAAGAAAGATAATAAGATTTTTATAGTCTTCGAGGTCGTAAGGTATGGGTGCCAGGGGCAGGCTGGTGCTTGCGTGCGCTATCCCCGTGGTCGGGCATAATTCGATAACTAGGTAAATGCAGCTATGTTCTTTTTTGAATTCATGCATTGATTTTGACGTTTGCTCTTTCAACCTTTGGTTTCAGGCGCTGGTAAAAGTGGGTAACGTATTGCAAGTTTCAATTGATAAGGTATTGTAGGTTAGGTATTGTAAGTTTCAATGAATGTGCTTAGGTTTCGAAGTAATTAAATTATGTAAAGAGTATTTCTGCTCCACTTTTGTTGTGTTCATGACTATTTTTATTTTTTTTCATTTGAATTCAGAAGACCAGATGTGTTGTAATTTCGATAAATAACACTAACATCAATATGTGTTTCAAGACAAATTTCACTTTCACTATTTCAGCATCATGTTGACTCAGTATGATTCAGTGCTCCATAAAGTATCGTGCACTCTCGATATTAAGTTTATAGTTACGTACCGGTCGCGTGTTTGTGGCAAAACCTATATCTACCTAGTTCGCAATGCTGAGTTTGGTATCAGCCAGTTTGGGTTCGGCTTGCGAAACTTATGCTGCTTTGTGATCGAATGTTACAAACCTCAGTGCCAAAGTGTTGTACAGTGACTTAGGCTGGAAATATGAAAAGAGTTACGTTTCCAAAAAGGAAAGTGAGGAAACCGGTGCGTGCTCGACGACGTAATGTAACGTAGATAACGTTTAAAATCGCACCGCCTACACTGCAAACTAATCAGGCTCATTATCCATAATATCACAACTTTCCAGCTACGCAAACCGTTGAATATAACAATTTGTTGCTCTCATCTAGCTACCAGCTATCGTTTTAAATTGACTCCGAGAAATGGTTCGATGTGTGATTCAACTGGCGAAGTCATTAATTTTCATTTTCATGTTCGGTGTACTGATTACAATGAAGTCTATTTTAGGATTTTTAGGGCATTCCCGAGGTTTATCAATATCAATCAAGCTCCATCGAAATTGGGGTTCAATTAAACAAAAAGGACAAACGTCATTCGTATCTTCATCGTGATTTCATTTAACTTATAATGCGTTATCATGCAGATAGTTCACCACTTGGTATAGTCAGCGTCTACACATTTCCTACGAATATCTACACTGTTTAATATCATGTTTGTTTGTCTACTAAAATGAGTAGTTATTTTTGTCGCTGTCTCTACTACACAAACGGTTTGAGTTACTACGTTCATCAATACTTTTACGTATATAAGCCATTTATATTTTCTATATACTGACCTAATGCCTAAAATCAGTCTCGTTCGCCACATCACAACGTACTGTTTACATCAGTAACCGCATCTGTGCCAAACGTTTTGAATTACTCCGATTTCATCAACTAATTTTGTGTTACATCGATACCTTCTGCAACTTCGTTCAATCTAAGAGACGTTTAACTGTAAGAACCGTGGAATTTCCATTAAATCGTAATGTTCTTTTTACGCAACACCTAATGGCTTTTTGACTGGTGAAGACGGCTTTGTTTTAGAACAAGAACTGACAGCAAACAGGCGATTTGTTAAATAAGAGTTACCGAATCTCATTTTAATATCCACCCAAGCACTCTATATTCAAGGAAACGCAATTGGCTTTGAAGTTGCCATCGTTAATTGATCGCGCAATTCCTATCAGCTTCCTGATTATTACTGAATATTATTCAGATTCAACCACCCGTGTAACCGCTTGAAACGAAAGCAAAACGCTGCCGCTGCGCTACAAACAAATCATCGCAGCCATTGATATAATTGGAGAAAACGAAAATCGCGATTTTATTCAATGTTTTATCATCATCCGTTGCTTTCTAGATTTCTATTATGTGAATATTGGTTTCCTACCGCAATTTGTTCACTTGTCTGAATAGTACATTTGATATCGAGAGTGTAATGGGCCGGCTTCGTATATCCTCATTATCGGTCCGCGTCGAATGCTCGAAAGCTCAGCCACACGTGATCTATATTTTGTTCTATGAATGCTCATTCGCCATAAATGGCAATTAGTTACATTCTCTAGTAAGAATTAGCACTAGCCGCTATTAAAATTAAGTGCCTATTACAAAACGCAACAAAAGTCTTATAGGTTCAACTATCTTAACTTTACAAGCCCATGTGCTAAGCGAAAGGTGGAATTCTATTCAATTATGGGAAAAGTAAACGAACCTAGTTCAGGTTTTAAAATGTATTATGGTTATGGTGACTAGCAGTTACAACTGTAATTAACTTTGCTTCTCAAACCCTCCGTTCCTAATGAATAGTTACTGAATGAAGTTTACGCAATCAATAATTAACGGTTACGCAGAAACGTACTGGGAATTCAAAGGACTTCGCTCACTTGTTGGGCTTGTTAGTTCCACTGGTTTCACCGCTGAAACCTCCTTGCCTGGAGAACTTCTTTAATGTGCCATTTTAAACAAACGAATAACTGTTTGATTATATACATTTTTGATGATGCATCTGTGTAACCAATTAGGTTTCGAATTTATATTTTCACTAGCTTTTATTGTTTATCATTATACCCCCAGGAACTTTTAGGGATAAGAGATAGCCTGTGTACGGCCCTCCAACTTTCGCTATGCAGAAAATCAAGTCAATCCGTTGATCCATTACAACGTGCGTGTAAATATAATTATATATAGTAAGGATTTTTCATTATTTTTACCATAGCACATAACATAACCTATACAAATTTAACTTGCTACCCGTTATCGTTTCTCAGAAAGCCTTTTGATTGTACTGGCTAATGGTTGGACATTGAAGGCTCGGTTCCCTTGATACCCTTTGGATACGAAGTCCCGAAAACGAAGAAACTTTAGAAATTGCTAATGTCAGTGTCAATGTTCCCTGTTCTTTAAGCTTACTAAAAACGAGATAGCTAGCAATTAAAGCTGCTAGTCTACCCCTCCACGGGTTGTCCGTAAGATATATTACAGTTACACTCCTCGCCAAAGCCGCAACAAGAATGTATTGACTAATGGTAACCCTAACAGCTCAATTCATCAGAACTCTTTACAACATCATTAACAAGAACAAGTAAAAGTGTCAGACCGGTTTCAAATATGACTGTATTCGCGACATTTAGCATACTTGCAGAAACAGGTGATTTACTAGTGTGTGTATACGGTACGTTTTAAAACAAACTATTTCTAAACGGCAGCCCGCATTTCCTTGTGTTGTCACGCTATGTGGTTGTCACTAGTTACGTCTCCATTGCTAACGTTTTTATATAGCCGTCGGTAATTGACGCAAAATTTAATCCAGCTGGTTGTAAGGAAAAAGGGGACAATCAGCATGAGTTCTATGTAAATATCATATCAGGATTTAGGTAGGTATCTCATTCAGTTCCCCTTACAAGTGACATTAGACAAGTAATCAAATGCTCTGTAGAAATATTTTGTTTGAATAAGCCAATCATAACTTAATAGTTAAATGTTATATTTTCAATTTATTTTAATTTTGATTTTAAACAAATGCTGTAAACCTACTATATCGGAAATAACCTAAAATAAATTAGTTCTATTCTAGGAAACTTAGTGCGAAATTAGCGACTTACAAAATTTTATGATTACATTCCAAAGATTGTCAATCAATTTAAAAACAGATAAGACACAAACATTAGCAGTACAAGGCACACTTGAAAGAAGAATACCTGAATACAGGCATTTATCAGTTGCCCCAACTGCATGCCTGATAAATGATGATAATAATAATAAAAAGTGTGATAAACATATCATTTTATTTTTATTAGCATGTTAAAGCGCCCTACTGCTTAGCAAAGACCTCCCCTGTCTTTCGCCACTTTTCTATTAAGCGTATTCCGCCACAGACCATAAAAAATAGATCTACAAATGTATTGCAAATCCAATTTATTGTACAAGTAACAATTACAAAAACCCTAATTTAAAAATTAAAGAGACAAGCAAATGCTTCATGATTTTAGTTTTGGGCAGTAACGAGTTGGTGTCTGACCTGTACAGAGTTGTACCATCTACAACTCTGTATTGTAAATTTGCTAGCCTTGAGTTGGAGGATACAAGTTCTGAGTCGCTAAGTTAGGCTTTAAGTCTTCCCACGCTTTAAATCAGGCCTTTCATATGTATGAAGTGGATTTGGTTATGCTTAATGTCCGATAATAATTCTAATTTCATCATAAACTTACTACATACTAAAAGTAAGCATTAAGGATACATTGATATTTCCTAGTTCTTTTTTAAAACCATGAAATAAAGCTACGTCATGATGAGTTGCCAAAGGGTACTTAAAAGCTTAAGCTGTCAACTCGGTAATAATGAAGGAGAGTTTTTAGCGACAGAGTTTTATACCATCTTAGGAGTAATTAATCGAACGTGGCCACAAGTAGTCTTGTGGCTCTGCCCACCCCATTAGGGATTTCGGGCGTGATGCTATGTATGTATGTATGTATGAGTTTTATAAGATCTAGAAAATAAGTCGCTTACTCTATAAACACAATCTTAACTTCATAAGCTACAGAGGTAACCGATGTCTAGCCTATTCCCATTAACGTCGATTACGCAACGCATGATATAAAAAAAAGGTCTAGTCTCAAGAATTTCAATAGGTGGTGTTGATTAATTCAAAATATCAAAATAGATCGTGCGATAAGATGTCTGCCATCTCATCTCTTTAATGATCACGCTTTTAGGTATGGGATATTGGTATTATAGGATCTATCAACTTGATATTTTAACGGCTTATACTTTCAATACTCCAAGATGCGTTTTCTAAATTATTATTATAATTGATTGTTTTGTTATTATATAAGTTATTAAGTTAAATTAAATTACTAACTAACAACCTATTTTGCATGCTTACCGGCAGAACTTGGCTTGGTCTTGCAAATCAAATGTCATCAACTGTACCCATGTTCAGCAAATAAATGATTTTGATTTTGATTTAAATATATTCTCAATTGAATTCAAGATTTACTTATTTAACTGATATGTTGAAACTTGCATAGTTTTACCGTGCGCAGATACAGATCTAGTGATATCCTCGTCCGGCCCAGTGTCACTTACAAATGACAATTTACTTTAGGCGTTGCGGCCCAAGCTTTATATTAAAGAACATCAATTTTCCGCCCAGTGTCATTTATAAGAGACATATTTGTTTTTCGCGCCTGAAACTTAAAGTTCGCGCTTTACGGTTTTTAGGTTACTTTATTCCTATTAGTCATTGTTATTGACATCGCAGCGAGCAGCCATACTCTCAACAGACTAATAGTGTTTCGTCATTCCGCCGCCACGTGTCATCATGAGCGCCTACCGGAGGAGAGGTGAGTTTTTATTGTGTTTTATGTTAATAATCTTGGTGTTTAATGAAAATAATCTTATTTAAATCCATTAAGTATGTAAGTCTTTTATAAATGATAATATTATTTTTGGGTTTTATTGTAATAGTGAGTAGTTTAGATACTTTAAAAAATTATGTCATTTTTAAAGAACATTGGGCTGACCTTTAGTTAATGCTGTATTTTAATTACAGTAGTCACTTATAAAGACATCAGCGAATTACTTCAAAATTCTGACATCGAGGACTTCGATCCTTCAGATGAGGATATTGCTGATCCGGAATACGTTCCACAAGATCGACATCTTGCGGCAAGTGATTCAGAATCGATAGATTCGAATCAATCTCACGACACCGACTCCGAAATTGAATACGTGGAAAATAACCTGCAAGAGTCAACTACTTACCGTCGTCGTGATCTTGGAGCTGCACAAGCCAAAGGCAGAGAAACGCGAGCTCGAGGAAGGGGTTGGGGTAGAGGACGAGGTCGTGGAAGAAGCCGAGGCAGAAATAGTGGTCGGGGGCGGGGCCAACGACGAGGTCATGGCATCGGAAGTCAAGACTCTGAACAGGAAAATACCCAAGATGTCAATGCACCTCCAGAAAACCCAATTAGGACTGAAAAAGAGTTTCCGCTAAATTTACCTAGCATCACACAACAAACAAATTCTTTATGTTACTGATTTTTTTGCTATCGTTATTTCATGTAAGTGATTATTATTCAGTTATGAACCGAATTTAAGAAGATAGGTGTTTACAGCGAGGTTAAAGTTTTTATTTTTTTATCAAAAGTTATTGTTTTTGTTTTAGTCTATGTGGCTATTTCTATTTTTTTTCTCTTATTTTATGAACCTTACCTACCTCATATACCAAATATAAAACGTAAATTAAGGATTACAATGAGTACACAATCTAAGACTGACAATTGGATCTCCATACTAATAGATTTAGATAAGGGAAAATTATTTTTTCATAAGTAGATTTTGTAATTTTAATTTTTCTTAAGTTCATAAAATCAATATGACTTGATTATGTATAAATTGGTCGTTATTTTTGATTTATCTAAATAATAATAAATATTCTGTGATTTTTAGCATCTAAGTCTTTCATTACACCCAAAAAAAAACTGCTAATTATTGTACTACCAGCCCAATGTCTTTTATAATACACAAACATAAATCAGCTGATTATGTATTACCGGCCCAATGTCCTTTTAAAGGAACCAAAAATATCAAATCCAACGTGGTGCGAATGGATTAGGTATTGCACCAGTATATCCGCAAAAAAATATAAAAAATCCATCTTCACCATATCATGTAAAAAAACATATCGAAAGTTCTGGGCCGCAAGGCCAAAAAATATGTTGTCCTTTTTGCTGGACACTGGGCGGAAAGTAAAAAATGCAATCTTTTGCTTGGGCCGGAGGAGGTTATAATATTTGACGGGTCATAATTCGTAATGAGTAGTAAAACCGGTGCAAATATTTCAACAATAGATTTAATAATACCATTACGTTATTCAGTTACTGACTGGTTATCTCGATCGGCATTAGCATCGATGCTATCGACGACTATAATCTACGCGCTGGCTACTTAGATCATCTTCTCAGGCTCTCGATGGATGATTTAATCGATATCGATTCTCACGATTCGATGATCATGTAAGGCTTTCTATTAATATTGTTTACTTTTTTTAAAGCGTTATCTACTTCAGTTTTCAAAGCATCCGTAGGATGAATGAATGTCAGGTCGTCAAAGTAATAACGTTTACTGTTGGTTATTCGACTCGATTCTCCAGTCTTAATAATGCCATAATAACTATCCAATTTTAATTAAATTATATTCTAGTAATTACATCTTATTTTATCAAACCTATGCTCAATTCCTTCCTTCAATATTTGGAAAGGAGGACAGTCAGTTGAACGCCCGACGCAATCATCTGTTTTGTTTCTCTTTGGCTTTATGTGAAACTTGATCATTTTATAAATTTTATTACTTACCGATCTTCGTTTTACTGTAGATTTGGAATAAATCAATTTCTCGCCCGCATTTAGAATGTAACTTGGTTAATTTCGTAAAAATCTTACAATGGAGTACTAAAACTGTATTTTTGACTGTAAGTGGAAACAGCCATTTTACAATTCGATTACAATAAATTCGTTTTCCTTAACTATATAACTTCAAACACTTTTAGTATTCCATTTTATCAAACCCTTAATGCGTTTAACTTGTCTCTGATAAGGCAGTTATCACCTAATGCTCGCGTTCACTGAAAGTGCCCTCTGATCTGGAGAGACCGTTCTATTTTTAGTTCAACTCGTTTACCGCGACAAATTATGGTAGAAGCGTTACTAAAAAAGTTGATCTTTACTGAGCAGTAACTTATTAGACGAAACTACAGCAGGTCATGTTCAAAGCAATAAAGTTCTTTATTTCTCATTCGGCTCAGTAATAACATCCCATTTGTTGCAGTCTGCTTCTGCTGTGTTGTGACTAGTGCGTCAGTATGCATGAGGCGGTGTCCCCTAGCGGTTTCTAATGTGATATCGGCTGACGCGTCCGGTCGGGGTTTCATTTTGCCGCTTCGATTGCGCCGCAACTATTGTGACTATGATCCTATCCAGTTTTATAGGCTTCTGGATATGCAAGGCATACAATTAAAAGGTTGAAGGCTTTCGATAAACCGACAATGTCAGTGATGCATTGATGCATAAAAATAAATGGAGATAAAATAGAACTATGAGATTTATCAAAGTTTACTTCATTTACCTAATACTAGTTGCCAAGTTTTAAAGAATATAAAGTACTAGTTAATTTACTTCATTGATTAATATTGAATATCATATTCGCGTTTTATCGATCTTATGTGGTTACTCTAGCCGACTCGCTAGCTGACGAGTTAACTCGCTGTTAATATTAATTAATTAATAGTGACCAACTGAAGTGAGTTGTAATGTTAATTTAGTTAAACGAAGTTGTCGTATTTGCCTTTTTGAACTATGTGTTTTTAAACCAGCGACTTTTAAAGCTTGTATATCTTATAAAACGTTACAGCTATGATATCGCCAAACACAAATGTATAACTTTTGCCGTGAATTTCGTAAATTTTTATTACTCTGAGTTTTGGAGTAACAAAAATCAATATAAACAATCAAATAAATAATATCTTTAGGCAACCTGCATACACGCGCAGCGCTGCATCTGCGAAGTATAATTATTAAAGTGTGTGAAGTCTCCAAACCGCACTGGGGCGGCGTAGCGACTACTGCTCAGTCCCGCTCACTATGAGAGGAGGCCAGTGCCCAGCAAAGGCATGTTTATAATATAGATGATGATGATGTTGAAAGAAACAATAAGTGTTCAATAAACGAGACGTCTTTCGAAACAACTTTTACACAAAGCTATAATGGATCTTGAAAGAATTGAAAGAAGGCAAAATAATTAAATAATTAAATTTGTCTGAAAGTAAGTAATTGTATTGATGTATAAACAAAGCACATTATTTTTTTATTTTTTTATTCTGGGTTTTAAGAACTTTATTTACAAACCGGACGGCATTATCCATTAAATTACGTACAAATTTACATGCATTAAACGAATACTCTGATTAATTGACTTTTCTTTTCTTTCAATTCTGACTAATACAAAACGAACCCACACGGTTTTGTCATTACGTAATTTAGTTAATTTAATTTTCGACATGTGTGACATTAACCTATTTAGATAACAATAAATAGCATTAAACTAGTTATGCGAACGCCGCGCCCCTAGTCTTTGACCCCCATACAAATAGATAGACGATCCCTTTTCTAACATGCAAATGGGTGCAGGCTGCAGACAAGCTAGAACTTATTAAACAGGAGTGCCTTCTGACTAACTTTCCTAACTCAAACACCTAGACAATACAAGACTTTTTAATTCCATCGTAATTAGTCTCCGTTAAGGTTGATTTTGCTCAGTAAAATGTGGGCATGCCACCACATCAACAATTCGACAATAATACCTACCTGCCAACTTATCTGAATTGTAATCACAGGCGAAGAACAACTACCACCGGTAGCAATCTATTTAGAAGGCCTTCTACTTTCAACCAAGGTAATCGGTGGAAAGTGATACCTACGCAGAAAGTTAATTTACGAGAAAAACAGATGCAAAGAGAGCAAAATGCGGCGTTACGGTTAGATCGAAGAAGTGTCATATTTAAGAGTTTTTGCCGCTTCTATACACTGTGATGCGCTCTATTTCACCACAGGCAGCTATAATACGCTTATCTTGGATTTATTCCCAAATAGTTCACTGTATCGAAATGATTTAAAGAAAGTCTTATAAACCCTTGCTCTAAGTGTATGAATTATTTTGGCCCAGGTCTAAACAGTTTTCATCATTAGCTACTACCAAATGCTTCTGAATAAAAAACGGAATGTGACAACGGTGTTTATAGATTCACTGACGTCTGATTGGGCTGTACGTGTCTTAAGAACTGTTAGAAATGACAACTATTCAATTGGAAATTGCAATTTTCCTGCAATGAGCGGCCAATAAAAACTTTCTCTCATGATTAATAAGTTACTCGAGCTCAAGCTCATAACGAACGCATTTATCGCTGCACTAAATAGCGTTAATAAGCTCCGCTCAGTAAAAGAAGTTTTATAGCCGACAGACCAGGATTTTGTAGAAGTCTACCAAAGCCCTGAAGTTCTACCCTGAACTCCAACGCGCATCATTATAATATGTTACTAATCTAATTCACAACAATTTTCGTTTTCCATTATCCTAGAAAACTCCATATTAGTGATCGCGTCACTCCACAATAACTTACGTAACATTGTCTTTCCGCGGCTTAATAATGTGCACACGACCGAACATTAACGTCCACGACTTCTCTGGTAACATTATATACCAATTTATCTGATGCTATCTTTCGCAGATTGTTATGATTGTGTTGCCTAACCCTATTGTCTTGCTGTACCTAATAATTGATACTCATAATTGATTTTGTCAATAAATGTTACAATGGATATGCCGCCCGCTGCCTTATCAGTCCACACTTCACCATTTTTAACACCAACAACATCATAAAGGGGAAAGTTTCTTTGTTTTTCTACTTGGTAATCGTTACAAAAAACCTGTCGTCATAATTATTTAATGTATAAATTTAAAGCAGCAATCGATTTCTTATTCCAAACTTAATTACCTACCTTTCCCATTCAATTTTATATGCATCCTGTCGAGATCAATGGTCTGTAATAATAGCCACAATACATGTATACCTTTTATCTTCGTGTGAAATGAAAAGGTCTGCTACCAAAATTGATTTAACGACATCACTATCGATTTCTTTTCAACCTTCCGGTTAAATTTCTCTCGATTGCTGATTAAAGTTAATAATCTGTAAGGGTCTTGTTACGCATACGAATTACCTTCCTTGTGGCAATGAATTACTGTTTATATTCGTGATGATGTATCGATCTTTTCTTTCGACATGTCGGTGAAAGCGGAGTTATCGATAAGATAGCGCAGCCATAGTTCACGAGAGCGACTTCGTCCGTCGCGACCGCGGCGTTAAAGAGATATGTATATTAGAAACGACATTGATTAAGCTGGTTTACAGTAACTGCTGTGTTGAGTTTTGCATGCACAAGCATGCTAATGTTATTAGTAATTTCACTATTGGCTTGGACTGCGACTTCGTCAGTCGGGACCGCGGCGTCGAAGAGATATGTGTATTAGGAACAACATTGATTAATCTGATTTACAGTACCTTCTGTGATTAGTTTTGCATGCATATGCATGCTAATATTATTAGTGATTTCACTTTTAGCTTGGACTTTATTATGCAATAGGCTCGTGCCTTTTTTAGTTTGTGTTGCTGCTTATAATATCTACAGTACATTGTTAACTATATAACTTCGATTTGTCGCCATAGTATACTATAAAGGCTTCTACACACCGAAACACGAAACGGATGCAGGCCCGTATAAGCAGTGTCACAGGAACTAAAATGAAAGCTTTCACATCTGGTGTGAAGGGTTCCATTTTAGCTCCTTGACACTACTTACGCGGGCCCGCTTCCTAACCGCTCCGCTTCCGTTCCACGTTCCGGTGTGTGGAAGCCTTAAGATAACATCTGCCGATCATCACGTTTACTGATTGTCTCTTTGGAATTATTGGAAGAATTTATACAAACAGAAGGTTTAATATTTATATCCAAGTGAAGCGGGGGCGTAAATAACAGACAATGGAATTGTTAGATTTCTAACTTGCAGTTATCTGTGTTCATTTATCGGTTAATTTCCAAATTGAAAAGGACATAAGCACATTATTTCTGATTTATTGATGGGCGTGTCGTGGAGTTTCGCTAGATAGCTACAGTTGTACCTATGCTATAAGTTACATATGATTCCAGCGAAAATAGCCTTTTCGGCAGAGGCCTTAAGAACTTTGACTTGTAACTCATTATTGTGGTTCTGCTGTGCTAGAAGTAACGCGTAGTCAGCCCAGGTGCTTCTGACTCGATCGTTAAATGCGAGCCTTATAGTGATTGTGACCAATTCTAGGAGTGGCACTATTTGCGACAAGCGTAGTGACTGTTGAAGTGATAACACTGCACCTTTTTTAAAAATACTATATTATAATCAAACTAGCTTTTTTCCTACGACTTCAAATTTGGATATAGAATCAGGGTTCGAAGTGATAATTATTACAATTGTCTAGATAATTAATTACGTTAATTGATTTTACGCGAGTACCTACCGAAACACGTGAAATGTCTTTATTTGCTTTTCCCTTTGTTTGCTGTTGTCTTTCTTTGATATTTACTAACTTGTGTTATTATTCATTGTAATGCGAAACTCTACACTCTAGTTACTAAAACAATTAATAATTATAAATGTTATCAAAATTGAAGAAACAAAACTCAGAATCCGCATGGATAATTCTAAGAAAGTATTTATCTTTACAATTTCGAACTCTGCATAGAATCGGTTCAAATCATCCCTGGCCAGTGAACATTGAATTTGCATTACATTTGATTGCGACAGTTACCGCCAATTTCCTTCAAATGTTGTCCTGTACTTGAACCGTAATAAAACCAGACCTTAACAACTAACTTTTGCTTTTGTGATGTATCTATGGAATGCAAGTTTATGCACTAAATCTAAATATACTATACATGTAACCAAAGTGTATTCGGAGCTCGAAAGCCAGAGTTTATTACGTTTACAGATAACATTTTATATGGATATAACATGTGTCAAAAGTTCATGGTTTATCTCGATGATTTTAGTGTGCCAATTTATTACTAAGCAGTAAGCTGTTTACTAATGCGGTAACAAATAAACATAACCCGTCACCTTTTGACGTGATCGTGACGTACTTTCGTAATAGCATAACCGTCCAGTTTACGTCTGTCACGTACGGAATCTCTAACGCGTCGGCTGTTTTTAATCGGCGAAAGTACCTGTATTGCGTGGCGTGCGCATGCGTTGCGATCCATTAGATACACTGCAGCCGCGGATATTTCAAAGTTCTTTTTAAAACAAAATCGTCAGTAGGAGCAACACGTAGAATCTAGTGAAACAACTAAAATTATACGTACGTGCGAAAGTCTGCCATTGCTTTAATGCAGTCTAGTGAATAGTAATTTTCTTTCTCACTGAGGATGTTTTAGCGAAGGCCACTTTATTACAAGTTAACAACAGGAACAAGGTTTCTATTCTAGACGTACCTTATCTACTTACGCCGTAAACTTGATTAAACTAAGGAGTTTTCTTTTTTCTTTTTTTATGTCAATGGGCTGACAAACAGGCAGAGGGCACACTTGATAGAAAGTGATCACCGCCGCCTATGGACATCTGCAACACCAGAGGTGCTGCCAATGCGTTGCCAGTCTAGGGAGGATGGGGAATGGGGATGGGATGGGGATGAGGGAATAGGCCTCCGGATCTCGTCACTCACTCACCGTACGAAACGCAATAGCAAGCTATTACTTTACGCCGATATTCTGTGAGAGTGTGGTACTGCCCCGGTCGAGTTAATAAGTAACGCTACAGTAATGTCAAGTGGCATAGAATCACTGTTTCCTGAACGCTTTTTATGCGCGCTGTAATAGTTTTTAAACGAGTCAGGTCGGACCAGATGTATTTATTTTGAGTATTTAATAACACCGTTGGACGCAATAGTTGTCAACAACTGTCCTCTTTACAATAAGCACGTAAGCACGTTATCACTCTCAAACGTACAGTATCGCGCTTTGATCTCGGCCATTACCGCGTTACACAATCGGACATTGTCAGCCCCAATTACGAAAGTAGATCACTGTTAAATTACCTTTCGTCATGTGCCTCGGTAAATAACAGTCAAATTTGACAGGTGCGCTAGCTCCTCATTCCATAACTCGGTAACATGTATTATTCTATCCGCCGTCGCTGACAACCAAATTAGCGATAAAACTGCAGAATTTCACCGCCGGAGGCTGCCGTTTCACTGAAGTGGATGTCGTGACTGCGGCTCGTTCATTTGACTAATGAAATACTATTTTGGTCTGCACCTACTAGTTATTTTGTCAATTTGTATCGTCTATGGTCTGTTATTAAGCAATTGATATAAAATGTAACTAATGATTCAATCACTCTGCATGTTAATTTCTTTAATTTATCATCCGTGTCTAAGGTCAGACGCGAGCACGCCCGTTGTCCGGCCGCTGGACGTCAACCAATTACTCTCGCTTCTTCGAAGGCGGAAGCGGGTTACCATGTCACTTTCTTCGTCCAACGACAGCTTCTACTCCTTTATATGTTTTACATGTGCAGTGCATTGCACTTCGATTCACTCGGCTTACCTCTGAGCCATCAGATCTCACTTATCACGTCACACCACTTAAAATCAAGTTTGATTTGCGCCGCCGAATGCAGCAGTGTTTTATAGCCTTGATGAGTGAAAAAAACACGTTTGTTTAATCTCGAAGTGACGAGTTCTCAGAGTAAACTTTCTTTGTGAGTGCATTGCCAAATTTCTCTTCATACGCGTGCCAGCCTCTTGATACAATGGCCAAATTAGTGTGTTCCCCTCGCTATTGTTGTGTTATCGTGCGACAGAGCAGATACACTAATCACGTGCGCATTGTTGCAAAATCAAAATATTTTAATGCATGAGACAAATTTTTGGAGACCATTATTATTAACATATAATTCTTGTCGCAGCTTCATTTACGTCCGCCACTTCTATAATAACAATCTTGTCATTTTTGTTTAAAAAATCAGAGTGTTATTAAATGAACTTTTTATAAAATTCTCAAATATTGGTCTTCGAAATGTGCCAAATTGTAAAGTGCTAATTTTTTACAAGAAATCTTTCGTAATCATTTGATTGTATCAACAAATGATTAAGAATAATTTGACACTGATAAATTTTAACGACGGTTAATTTTGATGCAAAACAATTATCCTTTTACTCTTCGATAAGCTTATTTGAGGCTGTTGACTGTCAAATATGAGTTGTGAAATTATATGCGTTTCTTTGCATCATGATTATACAATATAAATTAGGTGTATCCCCGCATTACTAAAAGCTTCAAAGAGTCTCCCATGACACGAAACCCACAATTAGCCTGTATCATTTAAATTGATTTGATCTGCCTTCAACCTGTCATCCAGCATGCACCGTGGTGGTTTCACCGCGCATATAGCGTTTCATTGATTTCATACTTTTCATACCCTCATTAGACTGTCATATGTCAGAACAGACGTGTATCTTGTATATTTATGTATGTATGACCTTGTTAAAAATGTGATTGCGTGCAGACTTGACCTGACACGTCTAGTCGTGGCTGGCTTCGAGTAAGCATCGTTTTGCTAACAAGAAAACAATATACGCTATTGGGAATCAAATACGTTCACGGAAACATCTCTATCCATTATAGCTTTTTACCAATTTGTGTTACACTTTATCACTATTTCTGTGTTATCTCCTGAATAAATAAATAAATATATAGACACATTCCTCCTGCTGTCAGGATACTTCGCGATTGCCTTAACCGAAAAATGATTAACTATTCTGAAAATCATTTCTAGAAAGCAAGAAGCCCGGCTGAACTGTTTCACATGAGCATTTCGCTGGATACTACGTACGTACGTAATACCTTTGTTTTATCTTACTTTATTATCATTATTATAAGGAACAATGAATTCCTCTGTTTTAATGATATGTAATGAAATGGAATTTATAATGAATTTAGTGGACTGCTATGTATCTATTTCTACGTTAATGTATTTAAAGTTTGGTTATGTCAAAACTTTGAAGTCTATTAATTAGGTATTTAGAAGCCAGACTACATGGGGCCAGAAACGCTATTATCATGCAAGACTCAAGTTTACACCAACGTGATATCGATTTCAAAAAATATGCCATTGACCAGATAAAAACACCTAAATCAATAAGAAATATATTCACTGTGGAGTCTATTGGTTTTGCACTGCACATGCAGTACATTGTCTCAGGCGCACACCTCGATCGCACAAGACAAATGTTAGGTTTCCACATCCACCCATTATTGTAATTGTTCTCAGTCAAAATGGCGAGAATGTCGCTGCAATTGCGAGGCATGATGTGTGTCAATGCTAATACCTGCGAACACCCACTATTGAAGGTCGGTTTCAGTATATTTATACTAATTGAAAGCTGTCGGAAGATTTATTTACAACCTTGAACACGTGATCGTTTGCTAAAAGTAATGTGTGAATTATGTTCTTTGAAGATTTCAGACTGCTCACTTTACATTCTGCGACAAACGACATTTTAGGTAAAAAATAACATTTAGCCATTTATTCTGATACTGTGACTGCTACGTACACATACTCACGAATATTACCAGACGTTCTAGGGAATATTATAACGTAGGTTGTAAAGTTCCGGAAGACAGTCAAAGCCAAAGATGAAACGTTTTGGACCGGTTAGAAGATGGCATTAAACTGACAGGAAGAAACTGTACCCAACCGAGATTTCCTGGGACACTCAGGTTAGGTAAACGGCGAAAACTACTATTGTGGCATGCAACAGAAAGCCGCAGCCGAATACAGTATTTATTGGCAAGCCAGTTTTCACTAGCTTTCACAATATCGTTATATCATTGACGCCCCATGAGATTCCCATAAAAACAGGGAAAGTGTGCAATCGACGTGCGGGCGGCGCAGGCGCAGGCCGGCGGGCACGCGTCACGCCCATCCCACGCTCGAACCGATCAAAAGAAAGTGAAACTTTTTTAAAGAACCTCTTTGACCCGACATGCAGCGACACTGGGGTGGGCGCGCTTTGACAAGCTTAAAACGCATAACTAAAACTGTATTTGTTTCCGCATCATTCATCACAGCCGTCAAGCATTATACTCGTTACTATAGCTAATTATTGTTTATTCACATAAGCAATTGATGCTCACAAAACTCGTTTGCTTAAGATTCATTGCCATGTTGAAGGGCAATAATTGGGCCTTCACGCTCGGTCGGTGACTCCGCCCTCGCGCCCGAGGCTGTTGTAGTTCACAGTCGCACGTGAACCAAAAAAAGTTCTAATACCTACCTATACGTTAATCAAGGAAGTAATTGTAACAAAGTTGTTTCGCCTCAACATTTCAAAATACCTATCAGTAACCTGGCAAAGAACGGTGAGTCATACGAGTTCCGTGGCGAAATACATAGATCACTTTGATCGTCATGTCACCTAGATCTAATGTCATCATCAGAATGATCTGATTGATCGATACATTTTGGATTACGGACAAGAAGTTCTGTTATTTATCTGTCAATGTTTTAACTTTAGTCATCAATATGCATCACATAACTTTTAATTTGAATTTTAAAACAATTGCAATCATGTTAAATCGATACTAAATAAAGCGAATTGTGTGTATGAGTTCGACAATTGCGTATGACGTCAACCTATAAAATTGCTTGATATAAAATGCACGTTCAATTATAATTCCTTACTAAACAGGCATTGGCCCACACAAAAACATTGAATTTGTAGGCGGTGATGTCGGGAGTAGGCACCGATGCGATCGTAGTTCCCAATGCCATCAGATAACTTTTGCTGGTGACTGGATGTCTTCAAATTATTGATTATCCTGCGGCATGTTAGCAAAAATTGCACACAGTAAGAACGCGTTAAATGTTGCGATGGGTAAAGGTTCAGAAATGTCCATCATTCAGACAAAAAGCTCATTTTGACATGCCAATAACGTAATTTTATGATTGTAATATTTGTAATAAGTTCATAGTGGAATGGATTTCTTCATGATAGACTCAGGCTCGTACACTACCGACACTTTAAATGAGTACTTCGCAATCCTTTGTATATTATCATATCTAATTGCGTTATGTACTAATACCGATGGATGGAAAGAGGCGTACAATTATTGGCAATTATTCACGCATAATACTATGTTGCACATTACCCAAGACCATATGGTTGACGAGGCTGGTCCGTTGCCGCGTTCTGCGTAACAAGTGCAATGCAATTATCCGAAACTAGAGCATAAACTTTGTGCAAATGCCTGTTGATGGATTAAGTCGCAACGATTTGTTTGATTCGCTCTCGTGTACGTCATTTTTACGCCGACATGCCGTGTTAAAATCTCATCACGTGGCAACGTGATGAGATTTTGATCATATTTGAAGAGCAACTTGGTCGCCGCCTTGCCGCAATACTAAGGATATTAATATTCAATAAATTGCTACCTATCTATTTGCAGATGCATTAGGTATGTTCCTATGGTAATGACAGGTACAAAAATATTTGCATAATGTATATACAAGTGAAAAGTTTTCATAACATATTTCTATAATTAACCGATGTGAACGTTAATATATGCACGTTTTGCTCCGTTCTCATTCTTGATGCAAAAACTATAGATTTGTGTAAAGCAGAGCGATTCTCATACGTATTACGTAAACTACAGTAACATGGTGTTCTAATCCGATAAAAGGTGCGCTACTTTAGTTTGGTGATTGTGCTCATAATACTTTCCCTGCAAATTACACAATGTATGATTGCTGATGATATAACCTTTTATCTCGACGCAGTAATTGCAGTTTGTTCTCGGATATCATGAAATAAAATGAAAATAATGTTGATTAATTGTCGGTTCGCCCACGTTCCCGTTCAATTCATCGCCCTGCTAACTGGGAAGTGTTACGTTACGTCGGCAACAGTAAGTAGTCGCACTCCGCAGACAGCCCCGTGCGTCCGCGCCACTCAATCAAGCCGGCAGATGATGAAATTAATGTTATAGGTACTAGTCATCGCCTCTGCGCGTTGCAGAATATTGCAATTGCTATTTTCTTAAGGCAATACAAATTCATTGTGGTCTATGAGTGACTAATGTTCTATAACTTTGAAGAAATAACCGTTTCACCGATTACTAATGTGCTATTAGCTAGTATATATTTGAAACAGTTGCACATTAAAAAAGATGTCGTCTACTTACCCAGCGCCGGCGTCTTTTATTAGCCCATTTCCCTACGACGACGTTCAAAGCACCTCGCCACATAGCCATTCATAAACCATTTCGGGCATCAAAGACATCTCTGAGGAACGTTTAATTTCTGCTGCGCTCAAGCAATAAGGTTAGGAATATTTGATGAATTCACAGGAACTTCGCTATGCCCATTATTGACTGTGACGTACGTAACGATTCGTGAAGATGTGCTATTTGCGTTCTGCTAGATAGGCACTTCCTGTGGAAAGTGGTCAATTAAAAAAATATACATAGCGTTGAATGAGATGACATCATAACCGTGATGTTTTATTTCTAAATTGAATGCGGCTATGTTCTTTTGTTTTCGTGATTGTTATTGCAAGCTCTCACGGGCCAGCGATGGTTCGCGACGTAACTAACGATAGGATGTTTGCAGTTCTGCATTACAAATAAATGTCGTGCTCCGCGTATAGGCCACACGGTCTAGATAATGCAGAAGGCAGCCAAGCCTATATCGGCAATAAACTAGTTAATTCTAATAACAATTTGTGTTTGCCGTTGGCTAACTTTAATAACACTTGTTTCACTTAGTTTACGGCGAGAAATTATCAATTATCCCGATAACTGGTTGTCGATAACGGGCTAGGCGTATAAAGCTTAGCTGTTTCTGCATAACGGCGACCTACGCTTCGGGTCACTGGCTGCTTGTCAATTGTTGGACATTGTCAATTCAACTCATTGCCTCGCTTAGCGACTATTTAGTTGTTTGTTACGTCGTATCTCGGCTCGTGATGCGATTGAATTCCAATTAACGTTAAGTATGTCCCATTGGTTTAATGTGCGATGTGTTCAGGGTAAACACGCGAGTGTCGCATCTTATGTTATTATAACGTGTCAGCCCACTGCTGAGTTAAAGTTATAGCTTTAACAGCTAACAGGGGTGTTGGAATGTGATCGTGTTTTATTATATTTTTAAGCATTTTATTAAACTGCTTAGGAATACTCCAAAAATGCTTTTAATGGACTTCCATTATAAATTTCACTTTAACATTAATATTAATAACTTTACTTATATAAAGCTAAGCTTATATATTATGATATCGTCTGTGCATGTCAAATGATGTCATGTCGATTAGTTATCGATACATGCGATCGAAAACATCCATTCTTATTATCAGGAAGACCCAAAGGTTAAGCAATAAAACAGTGTTTCTACTATATATCTGCAAGCTCTCACCCCCGTGGCGGCGTTTCCTGCGGTGCGTGGAATCTGCGTCTGCGCAAATAATAAGCCGATTTCTACAATTCATTTTATTTGCCTTGCTTCCAGGCCTCCGGGCTTATTTGAAGTTAATTTAAGACCGTATTGTTGTAACGATGGCAGTGTTAAATAAAACTATTCTGAATAATTGTAAGTGGGTGTTTAAATTAGGTAACAATGTAGCATTAACTGAAGTTGATTTGGAAGCGGACGTCATCTATACAATAATCATATAATTTATAAAATAAAAAACCGACTTCAAATAGCCTATGAAAAGTAAGTTTTTTTTTTGTGAGCGTCAAGTTGGCGTACCCTTCGACGATATCAAGGATCTGATGATTCCAAAAAATAGTGCCTAAATAGTACCCAATTAGTACCGAGTTAAAAGAAATAGTACCTTTGTAATTTCGGAGAGCCTTGTTTAACGGGTACGCTAACTTGACGTCAAGCTGGCGTACCAGTTTTGGATCTCGAGAACGGTGCTGTTCCCAAATATGCTCTACATCACAAAAAATAGTGCACAAATAGTACCCCTGGCTCCCGAAGTCTCAACTTCGTAGCTCTTATAGAAACTGAGATATTTCATACCAAACACGGGTAAAATATTTTGCACCGTCAAGCTGGCGTACCCGACCGAGATCACACAGAAAGCTATTGAATTCCTCAGCCAGCTATGTACCAAAAAATAGTGCCTGAAATAGTAACGTAACGTAAAGTTAACGACAAAAGCATAACAGAAAAGCTAAGTGAAACATTGAAAAAAATGAATGCCAACTTCTACATACAAACTCATTTTGGTACAGACGCAAACAGATGCTCTACCGATTAAAAAGAGAATTTTCAAAATCAGTCTATAAATGACGGAGTTCTGAAGAAACAAACAACAAAATAAAATACAACCGATTTGAGAACCTCCTCCTTTTTTTGAAGTAGGTTAAAAAATATTAGTCCTGTTTGGAAGGCTCTTTGACTACAGCTTTTCCCCAGGCTTCGCACTCATAGTTGTTCGTGCTTTCCTTACAGAATATATGTAAGTAACAATGGGTCCAATACGAAAGTGTGTTTGCTAAATTTAAAAGTGACTAAACTTAAAATAAGAAGCGTCAAACTTGATTTACAAAATCGAGTTTGACATCTCTATTTTAAATATAGGAAATTTTAAATTAAGAAGACGCCGTTTCTAATTGGACTCAATGTTTAGTTAAAAGTCACAATCCATTTTATATGCCAATTAAATTGGCATATTAAATATAATGGATGCTTTTGAAATTGGCCCAATTTCAAAAGCATCAAGATTTTAGCCGTCAATACAGAAAATAAACTCAATTTCCAATTTACAATTTAAGTTCCAGAGGTAGCGATGTACGCACTATGGAGACTATGTATAATAAGAGCTTTCACCTGCAACTTTATCTGCGTGGAAATGTATCTTTATAATATTAACTAATTCTCGTGTTACGGACTTTTTCTTCAAATTACGGGCTCTCATCGGGCACGCATGAACTTGCCGTTATTAATTTTCCAGCCCTTATTACACCCTTTTTCTTAAAAAAAGGTAGCCTTTGTCCTTCCCCAGGGTTCAAACTATCTCCATATAAAGTCGGTTCAGCGACTTAGCGATAATACAGATAAACAGACAGACGGACAGAGTTAACTTTCGCATTTATAATATAACATTAGTTTGGATTTATTGATAAAAAAAAATTAAATAAATTTAGCGAAATTGAAATATGATGCTATGTAACGGAACTTGTAAAGTACCTTTAACAAGTTGTCTGCAAGATAAAATATAATAAAAACCGTGTACAAAGCCAGGGCAATTATATGATCGGCGGCAGCTGGGCGGTCTCGAGACAGGTGTTGAGGGCGTCTAGAATGGTACGTCAGCTGCGACAAAGGTTGTCTTTTCTCTGGTTTTCAATCGACTTTCTGAGTTATAATTACATCTTAGCTCTGTTTTTAAAAATTAAATTGCGTCTCTTCATAAACTTGGTTTTATTTACGTACTTTAATGAGCGTTTATTATAAAAGCTAGTTGCAAAGGCCACGGTACATATCAATAACAAAAATGAATTTCGTATGTCGGCTTTATATTGGTTTCCAATCAATAATACAATTTCAAAGAACTGTTTGTGTTTTAACTTTTAGTCCAATTCGTGTAACTGAATCGGTTATTTTATTATTCTTAAATGTGTTTCTGATTTTAAAAACGGTTTTCCAAGTTTGCAGAAAAACAAGAACAATCGAACTGAAAAGAAATTGTTCGTGTTTTGTTCTTTCTTTCGCTTTCGTTTGTTATTTGTGACATGTAAAAGTCTTTACTCGACGCCGAGTGCGCCTTGTTAAAGTTTGAAGAGGAGAAATTGAGTGTTCAAGTGGCGTGGATTTTTTGTCCCGTCTGTGAAAGTAAAGACGCCTACACCAATGTCATGTTTCACTGAAAGACTGTAAAGTTCGTCACGCAGAAAAAACCTTTTTTCATGTTCACAAGATTTATAAATTCAAGAAGTTAGGAAAATCTTTCGTTCATCTAAAATTGTAGTCTGTATGCATCGATGCTCTTACCAGTATTATTAAGGGAACACATCTATCAAACGGATCACATAAAAAAAACGTTAAAAAAATATAAAAAATAATAAAGCTATGTACACTCAGAGAAAAAAGCGTTACAAAACCCATCTATATGGAGATTTCAATATTTTTTGGCTTATCATGATAACCAAATCAATAAAAAAAAATCTGGGTATTACGTTTATATGTTTATTGGTCTTTTATTAAGAACACTATGTAAATAAATACTTAATTAGGCACTAAATACGTACGAAAAATAAAATAATGTTATACCTTATGTCAAGCAGTTAGAAAAAAAATATTTAAATCCTTCCTCGTACAAATGTTAAAGAGAAATCAAAGAATCGAGTATATTTAAAAATATTAATTATATATTGAGAACCAACAGACTAGAAGTATATGAAAATTTGTCAATTTATGCAGGGACCCCGTTAACATACCATTACATGTGACCAGTTACCTATTTCAGTTAAAACAACAGCAGGGGGTCTGATATCGAAGTATTCGATGAAAAAAGTTTATTTCATCTCAACCGGTCGAACGACATTCAATGCCATTATATTAACAAACTGGACGAGTCGCCTTTGGGATAAAAAAGAAAGTAGATGCGTGCGCTGTATGTTAATACCATTTATTTATGGATACCTTTCAAATACGGGTCCTGAAACCTGTTGGCATAGAGCATGTGGATCTTGTGTACAAGAAATAGAAACTTATAAACGCATAAAAACGCATGCATTACAATTAAATCAGTTTTAGTCTGTGTGTATGATCCACTGCTGTGCAAATAAAAATAAATCAAATAAAATGCCTAGGCAAAACTTCGTGTCAGTGCTGTTAACCGTTGGAGAGTTCCTTTGTCTGGAACTAATCGTGGATGTCGATTCAGGTCATGCTTACCATAAAAATGCATTCTCAACGGAACTGAATCAACATGTAAAAATACAGCTCCGTAGGATAAGAGGAAGTGGTTCTAATTCAGCTTGCAAGATTTAACCGAACATACATACATTACATAGAAACATTGCAAGTTAAATAAAAGCTTTTAAAAATATTCAGGGGACAGACAATTTTTACACGAAGTGTTATGGGTGCTAGACAACGATATACATACTTATATATATAATTAAATATTTAAATATATAAGAAACATCCAAGACTCAGGAACAAACATTCATGCTCATCACACAAATATTTGCCCTTAGCGGGGATCGAACCCGGGACTGCTAGCTCCGGAGGCAGGGTCACTACCAACTAAGCTAACCGTGTCGTCCCTCCCTCCTTTTCCTTTTCCCGCTCGTCTCCATTGAGCGCTTGCTCCCGCCAGACTTCTTTAAAAAAATGAATGAATGGAATGTAAAGGATAATAGAAAATAGGAAAATGTTCGAAGTTTAAAATAAAAACACCTGAACGATTGAAACGGCTAAGTATATAGGTATTACTCGATCGCAATTAAAATACGATTCGAAAGTACCGTTTAGCGCAACAGTACTTATAATTAATAAATATAATTATAAGTCAATGTATGATTCATTCATACTTTAAGTGCAGACACTTATAGGTAATAGACTTACAAAGTATGCTTGACCATAATCAGTCTCTACATATTTCGACTCTATTCTTGGTAAATGTTGTGTCAGTAGTAACCTATTTGTATGACATCAAACGTGAACATACTCAAATATTTAATACTATTTTACTATTTTATTATGTTTGTACCAAGTGATGGTACAGACAGCTGTCATGACGATGGTGTTATGAGTGAATAATTTTTTATGGTATTTCTAAAAGTAATTACAGCATTTTAATTTTATAATATTTGACTTATATTATTAGACGATTATTTTCCAAGCTTTAAAACGACTTCATCGTACTGAAATAAGTAGGTATTATCTATGGTCTATACTGCTCACTCTATCTATCTATCTATATCTGCACACTACCATTGACAATGTCATTTCATGTATTAATTCAAAAACGACATATGTGCTCACTCCTATTCTGATCGCGGTTTGATAATATGATAGTCCTTCCTTAGTTTATTATCGGATTGTTGATAACACTAAAATCAGCGTGTGATTACAGATAGTAAAGGAGCGCCGTTATTTTCGAAACCTTTTTATTAACAATGAAACTCCCTCCTTTATAGAGTATCGAATGACCTCCTCTGAACAAAATTACCTCCGGAACGAAAAATATTTCAGTCCTAGGTAAATTCTGAATATTTGACAGGACCTAGCTGAATCTGGGTGGACGTTGACCCGCCCATGCGCGCCCACGCGGCTCATCTTTATTGATTATGCGAACCACCATTTAGATATGAGGAAAAATGCGATTACACAAGTCATTATAATAATAAGAAACACGTTGAAGGCGTCTCCAAACATCTCTCAAGACAACTTTATGCACATATTTATGTCATGAAATGCGAGTGGAGTTTTTAATTTGACACACTGTAAAGAATTCCATAAACTTGATGAGCACATGCAAATGCTTAGAAAGAAAAGTAAATCGTAATTGTCTAACCATGAATAACGTTCAGTCGGCGTAGTTGTACATTTTCGTAGCTAAGTATAGCGTATCGTCACACTTCACCAAACGGATGCTGCGAGAGAAAACCTCTATTTTATCACCACCGGTTTTCTGCATCCGCGACACTCGGCACACTGATCAACATACGGCGAAATATATGTATGTAGCTATATTCCAGAACAGCCTCAAGCTCTTTGAATAACAATGTACAAAGATTCATTTTCCACTTTAATAAGTTACTAGTGGATCCGCCACAGCTTTGCCCGTGGTATTTTCCACAAAATCTTTATCACCTCTTTTCTCCCATTTAGGGATAGAATTTCAAAAAATCCCTCCTCAGTGCACCTCTAGGGTACTCGAGGAATATCTTCTCCAAATTTCAAACCTCTAGGACCACCCGTTTAGGCTGTGCGTTGTCTATAAGTGAGTCACGGTACTGTTTTATATGTATTGACTAGATTTTACCCGCAACTTCGTCTGCGTGAAAATGTTTCTTTAAAATATAACGAGTTTTCATGTTACTCACATTTTAAGTTTAGTTTTTTTCTCCTCAAATTACGTGACGCACGAAATTCCCTTATATCATTTTTCCAGCCCCCATATCACCCTTTTAGAGGATGATTTTATTTTAAAAAAATTGCCTATGTTCCAAGACTCAAACCGTCTCCTACCAAATTTCACCAAAATCGGTTGCTGTTTAGCCGTCAAAACGTAACAGACATACAATGTTAAATTCACATTTATAATATCAGTTTCCATACTGGATGAATATGAATTATTTTCTGCACTTTTTAACATATTTCTGCCACTTTCTCTTTTATCTCACCTACTACATATTTTGTTAATGCTTCAATTAATGAAATAATTAACTTCTTATCTATATTTTTTCTCGGACAACTTAGGATTTCGGAGCTTATCAATTCTCTTGAAGTTAGGGTAAACGTCAACCGCAGCGCACGCTATGCATTTGATACAAGCGAAACTAAGTCTATGTGCGTAAGCTGATGAAGTTACCCAAATCTACGTATCCATGCACAGGGTGCGCCGCGGAAGGCTTCCGCCTTAATACCTATGTTGAATTTCATGGTAGCTGATAGTACCGCAAGGTGTTAGATCTAAGTAGACATAAATCAGTGCAATAAACTGCAGTAGTGCATATGTATTGTGCTGTATGCAGTAACACACGTAGGCACGTCTAGTCTTCGCGGAACGTGAGGTGAGGCGGCCTTGGCGGTCGGCGTATGTTCGGTTGCAATCGCCGATCAGTCGGGCCCCGCTTCTTTCCTTTTCCCACTCAATGATGGTACTGCTCGGTTTTACTCGAATTTCCACACACAACGTTCGAGGAAACTGACTCAGCTGCGATACATATAACAGGAAATCATGAAAACTGCGCCTTATTACTAAGGCTGTATGGTATCTGTCTGTGTGCGAGAATATCGCCTATTACGGGGCTACACCTCCAGCTCCGCTACGTCATAGTATAGTTCTCTCTCTTTTTCTCAGTCCCGCACAGCTGCTGCTAGCCAGTATGGTAATAGCGTTCGAACGATACGGACTGTAACGCGGTTTTCGATCTAATCACGTTTAGGTTGTCCCAGGTTCTAATACTGACGGGTTATCAACGTGATCGTCCATTCATATCAGACTGTGTTTAGTGACAAAACGACAATACAGTGGAGAAGAAAAACAAGTTCCTAGTATTGATAGAAGATTCGATTCGTTATCGTTGCCTATTGTTTTGAAAACATTGGACGATTGTCACAGTGAGTAATGAAACAGTGCAGCAACTGTAACGCTATGTGGGATAGGGAGCGGTAGTTCCGAGTGAGTGCGTGTGTCACGGCCGAGCGGATCGCCGGGTCAGGTCTGGAGTGTTCTAAGTGACGAGTTGTACAATTGCGGTCGAAACGTCAGTGACTGATGGTCGAGTGTGGCAAGCCGTTGGGCCGGAGCGCGCGACATGCGGGCCCGCGTGGTTGGGACTAGCGCGCGCGGACACCGGCAAGACGGCGGCGACGGAGGCAGTGCCGGTACTCGCACCACAGGTTGGCATCCACGCATAAACAAACGCAAATAAACCCCCATCCGCCCCCATCAATTTCACCATCAGGTGAAATTTAAATAACCATTTCCTGTTGACGAATGTGAACCTAACGGGAAACTTAATGCTAAGTTAGAATTTTGTATGTTAAATATTTATCGAGAAGCGTTGAGATATTTACCTACCTACCTAGTCGTACCTAGGTCGATCGTGTTTTATAACGTGCCCCATTCCGGAAAATGTACGTACACCGGAAGAGGAGGTCTATAAAAATAACGATATATAATATAGGTACCTATTTTATTTTAAACATTAAGTTCGGGAATGCCTGGTTTCATTCCCGTAGCGTACGTTTTAGGTTAATAATATAAACAGTATTTCATAATGCCTTGAATGCATAGTGTAATCCTACTAATACAATTATACAAATTTCTCAAATCCACTCAACATATTATGCACGACTTAAACAATATTAATAAACACGTTTTCAAGGCAAATTGTGAAGGGTTTAAACTCGAAGTAGGTAGAAGTAGGTAATTGCATATCATTGACTTGTTCAAAACCAGAAGCCGTTCAAAGTTATGAACTGCTTAGTCAATTACTGTGTGACTCATGCTACAACCTAGCCTAGCTTAGAGAAACTAGAATCTTGTTATTTTTCGTTTAATGGCGATTTAGCTTTCTTTTTTTTGTCACCCGTTTATGGCAGAGGGACAAAGAGAGTAATCTTAAAACAGTGCATGAATTCTAACTTTAATTGTTCAAGCATTATCATGAGTAAGTATTAGAAGTACGTATGGTTTGATATCTTTAAGTATATCTATCTAACGATAAACTAAATGCAAAAAAGCTCTAAAACAAAAACTCTAGAAATGGGTAGGTATTAGAAACATGGTTTTTTTATCTTTACTAATGTTTGTTGTGTGTATTGTGTTAGTCTCTTTTCAATGCTATATTTGAATAGCGCTAGCGGTAAACACTAAGGCAAATGTTCCGCCCAAAGTTTTGTATTCACAGTAGGTAATTAGCGTGTAGAATTTAGCTATCGCTAGAAGTTTGAGTAAAAATATCGAGATAAACGTAATGTTGCAATATTATTTTAATTAACCCATTGAGAAAGCAAATGGGTATGAAGTCCAATATGCACATCTATTTAAATTGCATTTAACGCAGCTCGTGCATATTTTATTTTAGATACAATAAAATGGCTAAAGACACCAGTGACTTGAGTACATCAGTTCATCAGTAATTGGTTAAGGTTATAAACATCTCGTTATATTAATTGATGCAGGGTAAAATTATTGTTTAATGCCAATATCATGCCATACCCCACATCCAAAAACTGCCAAAATAGTAAGGCGCTCAAGTTTTTTTTTAAGTGTTGTTAATTCCATTAATCGGCAAGTATTTTTGCACTTTTTTCCTTCATAAGATCGTTTATTTACGTATTAGGTCTTAATACCTGTCCATTAACGAATTCTTTACATCTGTCTGATGTATTTAACGGTAAGTAAATTGTTTATTCTAAATAAGGATTATTTTTGCTGAATAAGGTTCTCTGAATAAATTACACGGACGGACAGGTGACATCGAAACTCGTTTTAAAGATGTTGCCTTCAATTCCATCTCTTTAATATTACATTGCAAAAGGTGCACTATAGGAGTGGCATCGTTTAATTGTCAGGAATAATTCCAGCTGGTCGCATTATACCTAGTTTATTTATTCGGCCATTCCGGTGGTTAAAAGATACAAAAAGTTTCAACACTTTCTTTAATCCATTTTTGTCACGTACGCCAAAAAAGCGAGGTTTCATTTAAACTCCATATAAATCGAAAGTTTTGGAGTAAACAAGTTTTACTGATAAAGGAAAAACAGATAATGAAAGTTGGCTTTGGTTATCTAGTAAAGTAACGGTTCATATCTGTAGACTATTCTCATGTTATCGGAGGTTTCGACCTACTTGCTCGCAGTTTTCAACTCCAACATTATTTATTGAATTGGGGTACCGGTTTTGTTGGCTGACATCTGCGGAGTCTGCGACTTTATTTTAATGATAAAAACATTGTAGATAAGATTATTGTTCGGCTCTGAGTAAATCGAACAGTGTCCAATAAAGTGTTTGTGTCAGAGCTTATCGGGAATGTTGAGATAAAAGACATTGTTCCTAGAGATATTGAGATACCTAGAAGGCTTTATGTAAATGCTAGTTATAGAATAAGAATAAATAAGAGAACTAGAGACCCATGAATTATTAGAAAGTTATGTTATGACTACCATGCCCTGTCTGTTAAGTGTGTTTCTTTTCGATATTGTTATTCTAAATGTAGGTTGCCTTTAGAGATTCCAAGAACTCCTCATTTGAAACATTTAAGATGTATTTTTTTGTAGGAAAATCGTCCGAATAGGCTTTTTTTACAGAAATAGTTCAAAAACGGGATCCGATAACTGAAAAAAATTTTGTCTTTGAAATTTGTCCCATTCCCTTAAAAGAATGAAGTATATTGTATAGAAAAGGGTATTGTTTGAGTCAAAGCAGGACTGCTCCCATTTCTCTATCATTTGTTTTTATTTCGGTGACAGGTGGGCGCCATAACCAAATAAACATTTTCCGGTGAGCTGGTTATAAATAATTCGTTACTTTGCTGGGCTGGACAGCGCGATGCTGTTTTGTATCGTCAGAAGATAGAACAAAGTATTTAAACTTCAACCAGTTCATGTCATCAGCATTAGCATTGCATAGCAACAAAAAGGATTTTGATCTATTTTTATAACGGAGTTTTTGGCAGCACAGACGGATCACGATTAGTTATGAACGGGTTCTTACTGCGGTTCAACGTCATCCCGTGATCTAGAAAATTGTAAAATCATTGAAATATTGGTTGCTCACAAAATATCCAAACCGCGGTAAGAATCAGTTTATAAGAAATTATAATATAAATTGCATTGCAATTACAATCGCGTTGTTTAAAAAAAGTGTATAATGGCGGACTAGTTCAATCACATACCGTCCTGTACTGATTTTTTTATATATTCGAAGGGACTTTAATTACTAATGTTTTGCTTGATAACTTCCTGTTCCGCTTCTTGCTGGTTTTTCCCAATTGACGTTATTATCTAAGTTGGGCTGATCACCTGTCACCATACGGTTCATCATACCATCTCAGGACTAATTAATCGAATGTGGCCACAAGTAGTCTTGTGGCTCTGCCCACCCCATTACGGATTTCGGGCGTGATAATATGTATGTATCTAAGTTAGTTTTGACGATTGTCTTCTTTAATGCCTAAGGATCTAGATTTATTGTTACATTTTAGGACAGATTCTTTTATTGGTTATGAATTAGTCCCGGGCTCCATGCGATTAACCTCTGCTTTCTGAACTGATGCGATTTCTTCTCGTGACGCTAAAATCGAGAGCACAACACGCCGGTTTCACTTCTGCAGATTGACTTTTTTATCTAAATTCAAGTTGCAGGTAGCGCTCAATACCAATTATGATCAAGTTTTTTGTAGCAACCTACTTTTTAAGTTATAACAAACCATAAATGAGCTTCGCGTTGCTGTGACATGCATTTGCTGTTTGTCTATTCATTTCTAGACGTCAGATTTTTTACTCTGTTTTTGTAACAGTTCACTTATAACAACTTCAGAATGAGCCTAAATAACATTGTTGCCAGAAAATATTGTTTCTGAACCCATCATGGAGGATTTATAATAGGTGTGTAGATAAAGTTATGTATGCAACTCTGCATAATTTGGCCTTAAAACACACGTGCGATCTTATTATGAAACTCGCTAAAAGCTCGTTTCATAAAACCGCACTAGTGTTTTAAGGCCTATCATTATGCAACCGTTGCATAAACTACTATTATTGCCATAAAAAGAAGTGTTCTACAAAATATTGCAGTTTGTAATCAATTCTCAGTGTAGGTATCTAAAATCTAAAGCCACTGAAAATATTAGATCCAAGGATACCACTCACAAACACGTACACACACAAAAACAAGTCGGTTCAAAATAAAAGTAATTAGTGTTAATTTTATAAATATGATTTTTCATCAGTTCAAGCGTCCGTTAGTCAAGAACGGTTGGCACTAGGCCAGATGCATTTTATGATGCTTCTGAACTCTTGAAAATTAATAAAACATACCCACGTTTAACTCATTAAGGTGTAATTGGTTTTCTCGCTTGATATATGAAACGTGCGTGATATGCCAAAACATGATTGATTTCATCATTAAATGCTGTTGCGGCAGTGGTTTCTTGCGGTACTTACTGTCAATAATATTGTTTTATGCCTAGTAAAAACAGACGCGTTGTTGGCAAACAATGACGATGGATAAAATACTAAATCGGATGAATTTCGAATCTTATGCGAAATTGAATTCTAGTAAATGAACCACTAGTTGAACGGTGAAAAAATGAAAATGAAAATATTTATTCTGCAAGTGGCCTATGGGCTCTTTCACATTTCTAAATCTACCAGCGCACTGTGGAACGAAAATGGCCTCTCCATAGAAATAGGAGCTTAATTTTCTAAGTGCCAATTTGAAATTGAATCTACTCCTCATAATTAGGTAAAAAAAAAAATGGGTCCATTTGGGTGGAAAACCGCCGAGTAATAATTTTTTTACTTAAATTTTGTATGGAGCGTATATGAAAAAACGGAATATCTCAGAAAGTGCACAATTTCTCGTAATATCCTACCGCACGAATTTAGTACCATCTATGATTTTTCGGCGTACTCAAAATTTCACGGGCAGGTGCACTTTTAAAAAAAAATATCAGAAACCTTTTATATATGGAAAACTTGGTTTTTAGTAGGTATTTAAGTTTTCAAGACACGTTTAATCATGGAATAAAATCAAATAATGGCTTTGGATAAAATGGATTTTCAAAAATGAGTTCATTGGAGTAATGATATTAATTTCGGTTAAATGGGGGTGCAGACAGTCTCCACGGTCAAGTATAAAGATGGAGATGTAAGGTCTCCAAATATCAAAAAGAAACAATTTGAAATATAACATTTCATGTCCTAATAATAGAAATATACGAATATGAAAAACTATCAAATATAGTATAGAGAACAGTGTTAAGTCTCTCTAGTCAGGTTCAGATATCGCACAAAACTAATAAATTAATAACTAACCAATTTAAATGGTCCTTGCGAGTTGAACCGTCCGGACCCCACAGACGGCAGCCGTTCACGAGTATGACGCGGTGAAGGGTCACGTCACTAGGAATCCCATACCCATGTGAACTAATTTGTGGCTATGAATCAAAAGGAACCTTCAGGTGGTGGTGCTTCTAACTTATTTTATATTTATATAGAAAAAATAGCAGGAACTGCCGGTACAAATATGGACTATTAAAATTTACTTGTATCTATCCGCACTGAGAGCTTTTGGATAGAATAGTCGGGCCTAGTCTCTCTTATAATTACGTTAGTGAATTTATAACGAGACGATTGTAGTGTTTAGGACATTGTTATAACACGGGGATATAAAATGATGCAATGGTTGTATCATTAATGGCAACTATAGTGGTACGTGAAAGAGAGCTCAAATCGCGATAAGGAATCGAAACGTGATCGATTATTTACACATTACCAGACGCTGTTTCACTGATAAAAACGAGTTGGTACAACGCATTCGGAAAGTACGTACTTATGTCAGTGGAACCTTAAAGAAATACAAAAAAGCTTCATGTGTAATCGGGTCTTAAATGCCAGTGCTTGAAAACAAGTTAACTTACAATACAGCTTTATGAGTTCACAAGCCTTATGTATTGGTGAGTTAAGGTTAATGCGATTTTTCTGCTTAGATGGGTTGCAACGAACGGTCGCAGAGGCGGTGGCGTGAGAGGCGACCTTGTGCGCTCTGACATTGAGCGTCGTCGATTTCGAATCGCGTTTTGTACTACGACCTTTGCGCCGCGAGCGCAGCCACAATGGGCTTTTGGCGTGAGTGTACCACTAATCGCTTCCTATGTCATAATAATAATACCCATCCACGAGTTGAACTCATTCCGCCTCCATCAATAATTATATTTTCGTGTGACCACATTTTAATATATACAAAGAGGAGAGACTGAGGATACAAATGTACACCCTTATTTTCTGTTTAATCTGCTAGGTAAGGTAGTATTCATGGATTTCAAAGGTAATTTTAACATTTGATTGCTTTGATATACCCATATATTTACATGACGTGTCATTGCGAACCGCTCTTTTGAAGAAAATCAACATGCTTCATAAGCATTGTCCATTTCGTCTTCATGCATTAGCAAATATTCTAACGATCACCTTATTCTGCGCTGCTTCTTTATAAACAATTCCACAACCGGTGGGTCAATTCATACTGTCAGCCGTTGCACAAGCGGCGTTCAGCGTACACCTTATTTGCAGTCAGAGTCGTCCCGTTTTGAGTTTGCTCAGCGCGCGTAACGCGGTTGGTGTTGTTTCAACGGCGCTTTCTCTGTTATCTCGAGATCAGCCGCGGCTCAGTCGGTAGTCGATACCGCCCACGATTAGGGATCCGCTGATTAAATACTGTAAACCAAATAATCCAATCTAACGAATCGCTGACACTATCCCTATTTTACCGAGCCGGTCGGCGTTGATGTTATCGGCTTAGTATCAGTTACCTGCCATCTATTTATACTGAAGATTTATTGTTGGGCTAGCCTGTGATCTTATTCAATATAGATATCGAATTACTGGCGCACGACCGTTACGTAGCATTTTATGTCTCAATCAGAAAAGTCACGTTACACGGCATCCATTTTCATGTTCCCCAGTAATACCAGCAACAACCGCATGCGCAGTGCTGTGGTTGCTTTGCCATCTACGGTGCATTCGTCTCGAACGAGCGACGACCTGACATTTTCTTAGATTAATGAAAACGATACGATGTTATCAAGGGGACTTGTTTTAAAGACCGTTTTAAAGGAAGGTAACCAAACATAAGCTTTAAATAATGTTCGACCAAACTGAATTTTCGTGCGTCCCATAGTAATTTTCTGCTTAAGTCATTTACTTTTAATTATTAATATAATAAATCTTCTCAAACCTGATTTATCAAAGCCTATACCTATGCAAATGATAGATTAAAAAAATCTAAGATGAGGATAACAAATAGCTTCCATTTTTTTTACTAACACAACATTTAAATAAATTGTTTAATTCAAATTTTTACTATTATCGTATATATATGTCACAACGGTCGTGAAGGTGTTATATCGATAGGAAGAAAACCTGAATCCACCGGGTATATAATTATGTCACTTAGTAAGGCACAAGTCACGTCGGCTTGACGTTTGGACAGAAATAGAAAGTGTCAAATGCTACACTAACAGTCACAATGTGTACTGAATACATGAGGAATGAGGCGATTTATTCTGCTTTGATTACAACTGTCCATCGATTGTTTGCTTATGATTGCGTATGTGCACTGTTTTCGACTGTTAGATTTATGAATGCTCTACTGACCTTCTCAATTTGCATATTTGCTCTAGTATTATATTTGATCCGCTGGCTGATGCCGTTAATATGATTTGCAAATTGGAACATCCATGTAAAGGTTCCACCCAAGTAGTGTTGACTTATATTGAAATAGTAATAATAATGAACATATATTGGACCATCACGTAATACAAGAAACAGATACATAGAGGCAACATAATAAAAAGAAAAAGATCGAAAACAAAAAAAGGAAAAAACAAAGCAAAACAGGAAGCATTTGTTTAGAAACAAGAGTTGCCATGGGTTTTATTATTACATTACTTTAAATTGTGATGCGGAAATGGTGCCATTCATGGCCGAATTCAGAAACAGCACTTGACCATTTGATTAGAGATTAAATAGTTGAATGTCCCTCAACTAGTTGTCAACCTATACATAAACGTCACTTTATATTGAAGATCAATTTGAGTTGCCTTTGTAAATTTGGCCATCAGCACTGTGCCACAACATAGCCGCGGCGCAGATGAAATATGCTCTGATACTGCTAACGCACCAAAAAACCATGCAATTCCTAATTGGACTCTCAAATACATACATAGTTGGGAAAAAAGGAGAAGGCCTACTGTAAAAAACAAAATCAGACGGATTGTATAGGTAAGGGAATAGTATCCGTGGCCGCTCATTCCTCAACTGTACCAGTAATTTTCTTGTATAATACGAAAATTATTAACTTTTAATTTGATAGACTCATTGATTGCCGGCTTGATTTATTGAAAGTTGAGACAAACGATATCTGTCGCAAAAGGACATTCGCAAACGGTCACGTACCGTTGCGTGCTTCGAGGGTACCATTCAGGCGGAACGGACACCAGGTTTGAGATTTAGATACTTTAAAGAATCCTAAGTAATCCTATATACTATTTATTCATGATATCAGATATCTTGCTATGCAACCTGCGTTTGCTTTGTAGTGTTTTACCAATTTATACATATGAAGTCGGTTAAAAACCTACTTACGAGTTTCCCCAACAACTTCACGGAAACTAGTTTAATGGTAAACAATCTTGAATCGACTGAATGGACAGAACTATCTCTGATAAAATCTTAATGTCAAAGATATTGGAATAGCCATTACACACATTAGTGAACCTGTACATCCTATAAGACATCAGAATTTTAGCATCAGAGTGGTTTGAACTGCGTTACGTTGATTATAGCCATAAAAGTATAATTTATGTATTAAGATAGGTTATAGATACTTTTTGGAATTACGTGATTCAATATTTCCAAATTTTACAATGTCCAAAAATTACTATAATAAGTTTCATTAATGGAAATTGTATTATACGAAAATATCAATGGCCTCCCTACAAAAGAGTTTGTTGAAAAACGTTAGTGCTAATGGTTACCCGCTGTGCCGCTTATTCATTGCTGATTAGTTCACAAATAGTGACGCAACTCAGTCTTTCGGTAAATAAATTTAACAATCCAGTGCACCCAAAGATTTCTTGAGCAACAGAAGTTAAGGTAGTTCAAGTTAACAGTTTTATTTATTTCCTTGAAACTTTGGTTGGAAAGCATATTGCTTAGCTATTTTCAGGATTCTCGTAATACGCCCACTGAATAATTAAGAACCGTAACTAGCCCAATCAATACATATAAAACAGTACCCTGACTCACTCACTTATAGGCAACGAATAGCCTAAACGGGTGGTCCTAGATGTTGGAAATTTGGAGGAAATTTCCAAATTAGGTATTCCTCGAATACCCTAAAGGTGCACTGAGTGAATTTTTGAAATTCCATCCCTAAAGGGGTGATAAAGTTTGCATTGAAAATACCGCGGGCGAAGCTGTGGCGGGTCCACTAGTATACTAATAAAATCGATGAATCATATTGAGTGGGGTATCAAACTTAAGCTCTTTATTACCGTTTACCGAATACACTCACTAATATTCTAAACAAACACTGTGTTGGTTTTTTGGCAGTGTTTACTTCATTACCTTCTTTTAGTGATAACTAGACATTAATTGGTTATTATAGCCGCTTATTCCTTTTTAATCAAGTGTCCGAAGTAGTTAATTCTATCACCGGATGCAGCTGTAGTTAAAATGAACAAGATTATCAAGATGTAATTCCATTCGTAAGGTGATAAAAAAGATGAATCCCTTTTGTGATATCTAACACGTTTCGGCAGGTAAATGTTGGATTGTTATTTTTAACTGTTACCCGGGGTTGCCCATAGAGAGTAAAAATCTTCATTATTAGGAATTATTTCGATATAACAATTGTAGCGTACAAAGTAATCCAAAACAAAACACTTTCGATTATTTTATATGGCTCATTGAAATGGGATTTTACAAAATCTAGCATTTTTTTAATTTCGTCACCAGCACACGAAATAATTAATATACTTTATTATACATATAAGTTAAATAATAAGTTTTGCATGCTGTCAACAGCTGAGTGTGCGATCTAATTGAATGTTACTTTAAGACTATTGCTACCCACATTTAAAGCAAATATTTAAATAATTTATCATTATTATTTTAAACTGCATGCTAAAAACTACACGCATCGGTCTGAGAAATTGTTTTATTTTAATGGTGTGAGACCGAAAAATACCTTTGCAATCTGAATAATGCTATAATGTAGGCAGAGTATGATCGTTGAAATGGCTACCGGAACTACACATGGTAGCGTTAAATAAAAGTAATCATTATTAAATTAGGTTGTTGTTAGTAAATGACCGGTTCTTTTCGACTAATTTTAAGTAACTGTACTAAAGGTTTTTCTCTTTTGCAGGTAAGCATCCTTCAAAATTGTGAAGGCATAAGAAATTTTTAAATATGCTAAAGTTACATAACTGGAACTGGTGAGATATCTTTTTTATAGATAAGTAAATTTCCTCTCCCACAATGTCGAACTCATTGTCAATATTATTATCTCGGACTTTAACCGAATCTTCGACACGTTTTGATAGGGCTACCAATGTTTACCAAAGAACTGCTTCCATTATCATGTAATCTATTGAATAGACTTGGAACTTATTCGTTTAGTCGTTCCTTTCCAAAGCCAAGCCCCCAATATTCATAATAAGAGTTTTACGCCTGTATAGTTCGTGCGTCAGAACAGCGTAATTGAATTACGACCCACCGCTCATAAATGGGTTAGGTTAGTGGCCCGGCTTCCCCGCTTCGCTACTAGCTTCGAGAAGGCGTCATTATCACATTACTCGACTAGATTGTATTTGTCATCCGCGGCGTTACATTTGATGCTGCTGTTTACAGATGCATTTTTATCAACGTCGTATTTTTGTATGTCTATTGCCGATCAGTTTTTATCAAATATCTGTACACTATTCGCCTTTTCGTGTACTTTTTGGTGACGTTCCAAAATGAACACGATGTTTATCAACTGTTCGATTAACAATGTATTCAACCTAGCAGCTTCAACATTTAAAATGTTGCTAATAAATCTTTCGGTAGTGATGGATTGATCATTGATCGATCAACCAATTTAAAGACTAAGGCTTCATTGTACTAAAAATATTTTTACGCCATTTGATGTTTGTGGTTGTGGTTGTATGAATTAATGATACAATCTGAAAATCCAAAACAACATAGAACACAAACATTCGCCCGGAAGCGGCCAATGTTATCCAATTCACTTGGCGATCTATCATTGTAAGTGATATTTATTGTTAGTAGGAGGCGTAAGTCACAGCGGTATGTCTAGGCTTAAATCATTTCACCCGCACGAGGGTGTAAATCAGCGTTTATATGTTTTACGGCCCATTTCGTACTGAGACGCAACATACATTGACGATTTTACACGTTTAGATTCACTTCATCTATAATGCTCAACATTCTCCTTTAACGATCAGTTGTCTCGATTGCATTGTTTAAGTTGCAATAGATAAAGATCACTTCCTAATTCGTCTTATTATTCTCTCATGCGTACTTACGCAATAGGCTCTGCTAGTTATACTAAGTACATGATTTAACCGTTCAAATGTCTCATTGATTGACATTATCAGGCACGCAAGGTTATCCATCATGTGCACTAATAGCAATCTAATTGTAAAGCTATTAAGGTGTCAGTTTTAACGCGCTTTTAGTCGTTTTTCAATCATTCTACTCCAGCTCCATTGAACCCTTGATTTGATGCATTGCATGCGTGAATTGCCGGATGATAACTTATTGAGAAAGTAAAGTTTCAATTGTGCAACGTGTTTTCTAAATTTGACGATATATTACGTGTTTCTAATTGAGCTATCATAAGATCAGATCACTGTTCGCGTGCTGCGACACATTCGCTAACAGATGCAGAGTGTATTCGTGATTTGAATTCGACACAACGAGCCGTAGATGCCATTCTCAATGGACTTTCTACTTTTTTTAAAGATATTATTACCACGGCTAGTGCGAAGTAACGTGATTCTAAATAGGTAATTAGTACCATATATTCTATCTATGTAATTTGCATGCGCTGGAAAATAATGTCAATACAAATGTTGGTCACATCCAACTCAATGTGTATATGCACCATTCTCTGTTTGTGATGAGGTTACCAAATAGGTGGTTAGGTAAATAATAATGAAAATATTTATTTTGCAAGTAGGCCACACGGGCTCTTGTCTGAATCTACCAACGCTTCGAAAGGTGACATGTGCTGAGAAGAAACGCCGCATGAAACTCAGAAATGTACACATGTTTCACCTTCGTCCTTCGTTTTATGATTTAAAAATGCTATAAATCATCTTACAACATGCTTTGAAGTGAAACAATAGTAGTTTATGCAACGGTTGCATAATGAGAGGCCTTAAAACACTAGTGCGGTTTTCATAAAACGAGCCGATAGGCGAGTTTCATAATAAGATCGCACGTGTGTTTTAAGGCCAAATTATGCAGAGTTGCATACATAACTTTATCTACACACATATTATAAATCCTCCATGATGGGTTCAGAAACAATATTTTCTGGCAACAAGTTATTTGTTGCAATCGTGGCTGCATATTTCCAATATCCGGCGCATTTTCACATCACACACACTCCGAGAAGACTACTTACTATTCATATTTTCAACTAAAATGTAAATTACAAACAACTTTTTCTATTCAATTCAAAAACAATTCTACTTTCGTTCAGCAAAACGCCAACATGGCGATCCTCCGTCAAGACCATTTTTTTTTAAATCATAGACAAACGGATGAAGTCTCTATTCTCACGTCACTCGAGATCAAATATTGTGCAGTTTATATTAAAAAAACATACTGAATTGACGTTTCGTATCAATAACTTTTTTAATATCTATGGATACTAGAATAGAGACCACTTGAGTTTTGACAGCTGTTCCAAATTTAATCTCTTTTCTTTACTAAAAACGATAAAGAAGTCATGTTATTTCTTTATCGCAGCACTGGTTTTTCCTAATTGGTTGTCAAAATGGTGGTCATTTCCTAAGGTTTTTGATTAACCAATGGAGGTTTTATGATATGGGTGTAGATAAACTCCTTTTTAAGCACTATTCATAAAAACAATGCATGTAATAAATGTATGGCTTGAAAGTCAAGCATGTCACTTTTGCCTGCTATATTACTTGATAATTCTTTAGAATTCTTTTATTCGTAAGAAGCCGTTGTATGTAATGTTGATTTCACTATTGTCTCAAATCACATTTGTTGATATCTCAACGACTTTTCTCCGTTGTTTTTTAACTCCCAGTGAACTGTCAAAGCTCTTATCACATGGTAATTAAGTAAATAAAGTTCTGCTTGAATAAGAACTTTGACAAATGACACCTTCCCGCCAGTGTACATTTTTCTTAATTTAGTCGTTCTTCAAGAAGGTTAAGTTTGCACTGTTTTGTGTTTTATTATTTATAATGTTTTGTTCTTATTATTTTATTACTATATCTCCTTTTTATACATACAAAACAAAAATAAATATAAATGTAAGAAAGAAACATTAAAAGCATCGTTTGTCTATGAAATCATATTTACATATAATTATGGCTGAATGGTCTTATGTCGTAGTCTTAGAGAAGTGCATGAGAAGATTTAACCCGCGTACACCGAGTAGGTATAAAGAACTATAGGAGCATGAGAGGTAAAAAAGTTTTTTTTATTGTTATTTATACCTTAAATATTGACGTGATTCATAAATTTGATATCAAAAGCTTGTGAAAGACTCCTGAACTTAATATGTTTTTTGCGAGTAAATAATTTTGAAGGTGAATTTGTTTATTTATGAATTACTTTGTTTTAAGAATTGTTTTCAATGGTATTTTCATATTTTAGGAAATAATAAATAATATTATAGATAAAATTTCCGTCGATTTAAATCATCGGTCTATTTTGCAATTTTATCTTCGCAATATCTAAGGTGTGATCACCTTGAAAAGTCATATGACTGAGACTGGCTAACTGACTTGTGTGTCATGAGACTGATAATATTTTTAGTCGGATCGTTGTAATCGAGAATTTCGCTGGTTCCTTTTAGACCAACATCAATTTACATTGCGTAAAGCCGAAATAATAAATTGGTTGTAATCATGATAGCTAAAAAGCACCGGAAGTAACTTTTTTACCTTCAGTGCCTTTTAGTTGCTATGTTTACAACCAAAATGTAACCTGATAGAGCTATTTCTCTAAATAAAGCTACGTTGGGATGATTTATTTTCGCCGGTAAAATAGTTAATCTAGAGTACTGCCCACAAAGGATGACAACTTGACTTTGACGTGTCCGTCAGGAAAAAATATTTCAAATTGACTTGATATGGGAAACCCCGCCTAGTAAACAAGTTGATTCCAAGCAACCTTTTTTTCCGCTGCAATAAACCAGTTTGGTTTAGTATGGTGAATATCCGTCTGCTGGTCCCCGGTCTGGTGACGTCACCCCATGGTCCGCGGCGCCCTGGACCGTGACGTCGCTTCCGTTGCCGCATCCGCCTCCCACCACAAATTATGTCAACTGTTAAATCGTATTTTCATTTCGTAATTTACAATTGTCTAGCATAATGGGCCTTACTAAAAACATAACGAAATCGCAGTGTAAATAGATAGAAACGTAGCAAAAACTGGCGTGTCTGCGGTGCGATTTTGGTGCTTGAGCTCCTAATTGCTCTTTCCCACTGGGAATAATTGGGGAGTATTTTTCTCCGGAATTACCCCGGCGCATCGGTGCTGAATCCATGACGCGTGTGTATACTGATACCTGATACTGATGGAACCGCACCGGGACTAGTGAACTTTTTCTGAAATATGATGAAAGAAATCATCAAAAGCAGTTAAATAATTTTGAGCTCAGGCTCAGGTACGCAAATATTTTTTTAGTTTTCATCTATCCAACCATCGTTTTTCGTGAAATGTCTGCAAAGTGTTTGCTTTCTCGGTATGTCTGACATTGTAGCATTTAATTGAAGTCAAAATATTTTGTTTAGAGGTATATTTTGATGACATGTAGGTAATACTCATATTTATAAATCATACGCGAGGAAGTTAGTGGAAGCTAATACGGGTAAAACAAGACCTCCATTATTGAACCACAAGTAACCTGAGCCGGTGGAGCGAGCTCACCAAGTTACTGCTTGTTCGATGTCATTTCGTGTGTCATATTGCCTGCCACAAGATACCGAGCTATAAAGTTGCGTCGGGCTTTAATTAGTTCGCAGGAAGATTGCTTGCTTGCTTGTTGTAAACGAGCGATACTTAATACGTTGAATATGCTTGCGACTTATTTGTTTCTAGCCCTTATCTTAAAGCATGGTTTCATGATACGTATTCTATTTCACAAATACCCCGAGGCAAAACTATAGTTCCTTCTTTATCATTGAACAGTGAATGTTGACTTACTCAACACAGTCAGCGGACAAGGCCTTATAACATTAACGTTAACGTTAATGTTATCATTGTCATGATCGCACTAAGCAGTGCGAAGCGAAATGTAGGTTTGAAACACTTCAAATAGAAAGTGGTGTCAAACAATGTGGCGAATAGTGTCTCGTAACCTTTATGAAAAGTGTGCATGCGAATCAGAATGAATTTATTGTGCAGCTAGATTTTAATCCGAGTGCCTATACGAAACTGGATCTCAAGAGTTGAATTAAAGAGGCGTGAGCGAGGCCTTCAGTGAAAGTGTCCTACTCACGGAACAATCGATTGCCGTTCTTTGAAGTGTCACCACGACGTATGATAGATATCTCACCACGACACTTCCTAGAAGCGCATATGGAGCCCGGCTCTTAGCTTACACCACCTCAGAGTAGGCACGTTTTATTTTAATAGTCATTGCCATATGCCACACGCACCTCGCCATGTCGTGTTATCTTTAACGAACTGTTATATTAACACCCACGTGTTTGCTGTAAACGAACACAAATAGTTTAGTTTTAAGAGTTAATAGCTGCGTCTGTGGGAGGTGAAAGAATTATGCTAAAAACGGTATAGAGCCGTAAACATGCTTGAAATCGACCCAAATTACCAACGCTTGGCGCCGCTTCCTTATTAATAATGCATTTTATTCACGGATATTATGTGTTTACCTAGTTAAATTCAGTTTGTACGGCTATATTCCCAAATTATAACGTAGCTTACCGTTAAAGAAAACAAAATCTTGTGTACTCATTGTGGAACAACAACAGAAAATCTATTTCTGACTTGAAATACCGCAGCGGAGATACCGAGCTTCATTCACAGCTGCGATGATTCACTGTATTGTTCGCGCCTACACTTAAAACTCTTTAAGTGAAGTTTCTAGGCTATAACGTTGTCAAACTTCTGTTAAGATACTGTGCGGCCGACCCACTTGAATGTGCTGAAATAGATATCGTTTATCTTTTATGCTCAAAGAGGAACCTCTCGAAACTTTTTTGTGTAACACATTTTTGCTTTTAAACGGCGGCGATGGAATTATTAAAGTTAGTCATAAAAATGTATGTTCCCGTTGCCATGATAAACATACAGGATCGGACAGAGCTGACACGAATGCAGCCAGAAATGGCAGTGGCGTGCAAGACGCGGCTTGACGGAGGGCCGGCCTCATTAGTTCCGTTAACCGTGCCATACCGACACCGCTCTGTCACGTAATGGCTCTAATGGTGAATATTAACTGCGACGGTATTGTCATTTGAAACTTGGTTCGCTTTTATGGTCTCCTCTTGTTGCAGAAGCGTGAGAATTTTAATCTCATTATTAAGTTTGTATTACACTCGTACAATGATAATATTACAGTTCAAAGTTAAATATAACCGATAAATAAACCAACAGGACCAAATAGAAATACCAAAGATCTCTTTGATCTTATCGGACATACAAACCAATACTACACTAATGTAGCGGGAAATATATAAGTTTGGACAATCTTATTAGAACCTCACGCCTAATTCTTGTATGGGCACTTGAGACCAGTCGACAGTGCCGATGACGCCATTAGAAGCCCTTAAGTACACCGAACAGATGATTCACTTATATTAAACGAACTACAGTGATGGCACTTATCTCCGACTGGAACATCAATTACATGGATAGCTGTTTTGTCTGGCTGTTGTCGCGATTCGTTCGTCTAATATACCCACGCTTCACACTAGATGCTACGTTGCCGGCGTAATCTGCTTGTGTTAGTTGAGTAAGACCATGTTACGTGGATTTATATCGTTTCCTTGATTTGTATTCAACTTTCTATTCTGATCTGATACAGATGATTTACTTAATGTTATCAATGATGCAGCTAAATACCTACCAAATCGTGGAGTTTGAGTTTTCAAATGTCCATTTTGTTGTCAAAGCATAATTTGGCATTACATGCTAGACGTTTCGATCGACAAGTAATTGCAAATCGTGTTTCACAATGTAATTAGGTGGAAACTATCAGTAATTGACTGTACCCACTCAACTGATTCCATAATGTTTAAGTGCGTATCTTGAAAATTAAACAGTGCATTTCCGTGTGCTGCCAATATACTATTTTCCACTTGGCCGGTTGTTTAGAAATTACGTATAGGTTGACTAATAAGTAATGAATGTGGGCTTTAGTTGGGATACTTAAATATTGTTTTTGAAACGCGTTAGGTGGATGGATGCACTGGATAGAAGGCCGCTGCAGCGTGACGACGCAGCAAATGCGGTCGGTCCCAACGGGCCTTAAAATCGGCGAATAATAAAATAGTACGTAGTCGGGATAAAATATATGATGGGGTTTCTGTTCTATCTTAGTAAGTATGTATTAGGAAAAGCTTAGCATCGTCTGCTAAACTAATTACTTCAAAACCTTCTAGATTTTCTAAACGATAGTTAATTGATGGCTATCTAGTGCGTATTACGTACCTACACCGAACGATATTGTTAAATACTGAAACAAATTAGACTGAAAAGCGCTTGTTATGAGTTCCCCAGAACAAATCAAACAGTCAAATCAATGCATTTGATTTACCTCTATGGCTTATTTAAATGATATAAATATCGAGGGGAAATATTATTTAATTCAACTCTGTAATACATATTTAACTTAAATGTAGCGCCGCCGTCTTTATTGCCTCGATTGCTGCGCGAGAGTGGCCATGCATCGCGGCGAATTACCGCTTGAACTCATTGCGTATGCGTGCGCGCACGTGGCGTTCGACCGTGCCTTGTAGTTTCTAACACTCCAAATACTTGCATTGTTATGAATGCAATGTAAAATATTTTTTTTTTTTTTTTTATATAGTTTGATTTGCGATCAGTCCCACGGACTATAAGCAAATATGTTGTGAGTACGTCTGGGCTTTATGAGCGATCATCCATCGACAATCGTTCTAGTATAGATGCAGAGCATCTTCATTGTATACTCTAGAACCTAGAGTCAGATGTTGTGTTCGAGAATGTCGCGTCTCTTTAGTCTCTTAGTGTAGTTCGGGACAGTAAGGTTCACTGCCAGCTGATTTGGATGGTTAATTAGGCGGGTCTTGTATCGTTTGCCACATTTGTCAATTTCTTCCTTGACTGTGTTCATGTTCAGATACTTGTGCACTTCTGCGTTTGTGATGAACCAAGGTGCATTTGACAGGTTTTTCAATATGCAGTTTTGAAGACGCTGTATAATGTTGACATTGGATGTACATGCCGACCCCCACAGCTGAAGTCCGTAGGTCCAGATTGGTTTAATTATTGTCTTGTATATTAAGAGTTTGTTGTCGGTTGTAATCTTTGAGTTTCTGTTCAGTAGCCAGTATAGTCCCTTATACCGTAGGTTGGCTTCATTTCTTTTCGACTGAATATGCTTTCTCCATGTTAGTCTTCTATCCAGGTGCATACCTAAGTATTTGACTTCATCGTTGTGGGGGAGTTCACTTTCGCCCAGTTTGACTGGTGGGCAATTTCCTCTTCTAAGAGCAAAGGTCACGTGGATCGATTTGGTGGAACTTGCTTTTATACGCCATTTTTTTTGCCACTGATGTATTTCGTCGAGGCTTTTTTGGAGTTTTTCTGAGGCTTCTTGAGCATTCTTGCTACTAGCAAGGATGGCTGTATCGTCGGCAAATGTTGCCGTGGTCACTCCAGGGACCTCTGGAAGGTCTGACGTGAACAAGACGTATAGCACTGGGCCGAGGACCGAGCCTTGGGGCACCCCTGCGTTGATGTCATAGAACGTGGAAGTACTGTCACTTTCCTTGACCTGGAAAATTCTACCACGTATGTAGGATTCTAGCAATGTGTAGTAGGTGTGGGGTATCAGAGTTTTTATCTTGCACATTAGACCTTTGTGCCATACCCTGTCAAATACTTGTTGTATGTCAAGGAACGCGGTGGAACAGTATTCTCTTTGTTCTAGTGATTTCCTGATGGTGTGACAAACCCTATGGACTTGTTCAGTTGTTGCATGGTGTGCCCTGAATCCGAACTGATGCTCTGGTATAACCTTTTTTGCCATTAGGATAGGAGTTAATCTATTAAGGAGAATCCTTTCGAAAAGTTTTGATAAAATTGGCAGCAAGCTAATTGGTCTGTATGAAGCTATCTCGTGGACAGGTTTTCCGGGTTTGTGGAGCATTTGTATTTGGGAGACTTTCCATAATTGCGGGTAGTAGCCTGTTCTAAGTATGCTGTTGAAGATGATGGTGAAAAGAATTAGAGCCTTTTTTGGTAGTTCTTTAAGGACTTCCTTCGTGATTAGATCAAAACCTGGTGCCTTTTTGTCCTTAAAGAATTTTATGTTTCTTGATACTTCTCTCGGGTTTGTGGGTTTTATGAGTAAATCCATTTGGAACGGCTGTTTAAGTATCAGGTCTATGTCATATTCTGATTCTGGGGGATTCGCTTCGTTGGGTATGAAGACCTGGTATAAGTGCTCAGCGAATGAGTCTACTTTTTGTTGGTTTGTCCTGGCCCATGAGTTATTGGATAGTCTCAGGGGTGGTTTAGTGTTTTGTGGTCTGTTAAAGTTTTCAGTCATTCTCCAGAGTGAATAGTTGGTATGGCGTGTTGCTGTCAGTGTCATCAATTTTGCTTGAAAGGTCTCGTTCTCAGCTGTTTTGATCATGTCACTCAATTCGCGAGATGCTTTGTTAAAGATTGCTTTATCACGTGGATGACGACTGGCATGCCACACTCGGCGCAGTCTTCTTTTATCTAGAATTTTATGTTTGATTTCTAGCGGAACGGATTGCTTGTTTGATTTGGGTTTAAGTTCTGGTGTACATTCCCAACAGGCTACCTGTATGGTGTTTGTTGCATTTATAATAGCTTCTTCGATATCATCGTGGCTTGTGAGCGGGATTCGAAGTTCTAGTCTTTCGTCTAGGAGCTCACGAAACAGGTCCCAGTCGGTGTGTTTATTGTACAGTTTCATTTGGTTTTCGTATTTCAAGACCATAGTACTAACTGTTAGTATAACTGGTACATGATTAGATGAGCCGTCCATGCATGTTTCTGCTTCTAGGAACAGGCTACTTAAGCCTTTGACGAGAAAAAAGTCTATCAAGTCCGGTAACTTGCTGGGATCAGTTGGCCAGTGTGTGGGTTCCTTTGGTGTAACTGGAGTAATATGGTTCTGGTCAAGGCTCTGTTTCAGTTCTCTGCCTCTTGTTGTTGTTAACCTAGATCCCCAGTAGACATGTTTGGAGTTCCAATCGCCTCCAGCTATGAACCGTTGTCCTAAGCTGTCGAGATGTAAAATATTTGAGTTAATTATTATAAGATACGACTTTTACTATTCTATTTTTGTCTCTGGTGAGGTGACATTTTGAACGTTAAATTAGGATCCTTGTAGAATTTGGAGTAGTAGCTTTTTCGTAGTAGATTGTTTAGCATTATGCCAATTATGCTTCTCTATTCAAATATATCAAACATTAGCATTATCCACAATTCGTTTGTTACAACTAAGTTAACTAAAGAGCGATTTTTCCATCGCCAGATAAGGCCTTATTCTACAGATAAACCCGAATTTCGCATCAGTTTTCGACACATACATTTTATCTGGCAATTGAACAAACTACGCATAATTTTCCGAATAAATTTTGTACCTAATTTGTCTAGAATTATTTGTTCTATCGATGGTAGTTTGGATACATTCACAAAGTAACAGGTAAGTAACACTGACTGCCTGGTGACTATTTACATTTCCCTTGTTTTCTGAAACAAGTTTTCCATTTTATGTTTTTAATGAAATTATATTGAAAAATATGTTATTGTTCTTTGTAAACAAATACTTACCTACTACGTTACGTCAAGCAGGCTTTACGCCGTCGCTCACGATCCTTTGTGCTCGAGAAATGATAATAAAATTCGTAAATAATCAATAAGGTTTAGCTGTTGCCCTTGTGTTGACCGTGTCGTAAGTACCTGTTTCTTGTAAAGACATTTTTTCATTACGTAATTACTTAGTTAAGTACTATATTAAGAATATTATGCTGTGTAAATGGGTCAATCAACTTTTATGGTACTCCTTCATTTATGTCAAATAAATCAAAAACTGGGGCCTTTTAATTGTTAGAAATTAGTTTACAATATATTCAGATTCCTTATTTATACAGATACATAAGTAATTTTAGAGATTGTACACGTTTAAAACCCCCAAAAAGATACTGTAAAATGTCAGTAACTCAGTGGAAATAGTAGTTTATGCAACGGTTGCATAATGATAGGCCTTAAAACTCTAGTGCGGTTTTCATGAAACGAGCCGATAGGCGAGTTTCATAATAAGATCGCACGAGTGTTTTAAGGCCAAATTATGCAGAGTTGCATACATAACTTTATCTACACACATATTATAAATCCTCCATGATGGGTTCAGAAACAATATTTTCTGGCAACAAGTTATTTGTTGCAATCGTGGCTGCATATTTCCGGAATCCGGCGCATTTTCACATCACACACATTCCGAGAAGACTACTATTCATATTTTCAACTAAAATGTATATTACAAACAACTTTTTCTATTCAATTCAACAACAATTCTACTTTCGTTCAGCAAAACGCCAACATGGCGATCCTCCGTCAAGACCATTTTTTTTTAAATCATAGACAAATGGATGAAGTCTCTATTCTCACGTCACTCGAGATCAAATATTGTGCCGTTGCATAAACTACTTTTTTAACAAAGAAATCAAATAAATAAAATTGTTGTCCCAAAATATATTCAAAAGTTCCACTTAAGACTGCTGACTTGACTCCTGACGGTTTGCCGTTTTAAGATATCTTCCAAAAGAGATTGTGTTCCAAACAATTCGAATTTAAACATGCATTGAACGTATAATGTTAACCGATAATGCACCTGGTCGATCGATAAGGAATCAAAGTGTTTCATACTCCCACGAAATGGCCCTGTCTCGACCATACCTAGTATTGGCATGGGTCAATGTTTTACCTAAACCGCTACCAAGCAAGGCGGATTGGTCATGGATTCTTAACTGTTTACTAAATATACAAGACTGTTTATGTATAGTAATGGACCATGTATTGTTTCTGATGCATTTACATCAATACGGTTATTATATTCTGTTGTTTTTACAGGAGTTTAGTGAAATGTAAAACAATAATAGTCATCTTGAATCGCATCGCACTTGCACAATATTCCACAGTGTATAACAGCACAAATTGCCCGACCGGTTCCTGCTGTTTAACAGTACGAGTTTATCGTGGAATATTGGACTAGTGTGTTGAGGCTTTTTAGTCACAACACAATTGAACGAAATATTCTGCATGACGCATCTTGACGCAGTTCATGTACCATCAAGAGCTGACAACAGAAAGTATAAATAACAATAATACTGTAAATGCATCTTACCGACAGACAATATAGGTTTACCTTGTGTAACATTGAAAACTAGGTGATTTGAATTGTCGAAGTAAGGGTTACTTGTTTGTTATAAACGGCGGGGAGCAGGCGGATGCGTAGACGCCCGCCTGTTGGTCGCGTAGCCCCAATGCGCACGAGACCTCGAATTATGGCGTAATTGAGCCAATTCGTTATTCGCACTGTGTGAATGTTTGAAAATTACCGTTTAATATCGCAGCTTGTTGTTAAAATTCCACGTTATTCAAACGCACCTTTCAAAAGTCGCGCATTCGAACATATTACGAAATGTGTTTGTGTTCTGTTCGCAAACTGTTGATTTCCCATTTTTATGTAGCACATTTTAACGAGACGTTAAACGCTTGAGAGGTTTCTCCATTCTGTTACGGGATTATAATGATTTAACTGGGACAGGTTACTAGGTGAGAGGTGACTAGGTTAGGTAAATTATTAATTTATCCTTCGACACATTAATAGTATGGGCGGCCTCTCTATCAAAAACGCATAAACGAGGAGACATTTTACAACACCGGTTATTACCGTAGAGATATAAGGGATTTATGGCATTATCAAGCCCTATTCCATTGTTATTAGTCGTCCCCATTGAATGCGCGTGTTTAATTGTGATTAATTTGTTTCGCACGTTGCAATTCATCACCGCTGAACAGATGGTGGGTGCAACAATCGCTCGCCCACGTGCGTCGTTGAAACAATGAATCTCTAAACGTTCGCCTTGTAAGGGGACGGGCCTACGAGTCAATCCGCTTCTCTACCCGCATACAAATGTACTTGTCCTTCTGTTTTATTTGGCAAACCCACTGTTCTTACCAAACTCGTTATTTCCACTAGTATTCTATTTGTTTTAATAGTCTTGCCGACAATAAGGTTGATTGCATGGCACACTGCCATTACACTTCGTTGGTGTTATTAGTGAATTGCGTGTTTTTCTTTCTGTCCTTCGTTTATCGTTCCTACATAATAACATCTTTGGATAAGTATCCTATCTTCAGCGTCATTATTATTCTAACAAGAATAAATGGATTACATGCTTACTTAATTTCCCTTTTTACCTGTCTACGTCTGATTAAAACAGATCTTGGAGCAGCTTAGCGTCGACGGCGATTTTTAACCGACTTCAAAAAAGGAGGAGGTTATCTTTTCTATATTATTACGAATAAACACCTTAAAAATTTAAGCAAGCAACCAAAGGCCTTTATAGCTTTGTTTCGTGACGAGTCGATGAATAAGTGATATTTCGATTTCACTTCAGATGTTGCGTGAAGGTGAACCTATAATCACTATAGGTCAGTAAAACATCTGCGTAGGTAATTAACACGTGATTCTAATTGGATTCAGACTAGCCAATATTAGGGCACATGGCTATTCGCAGTTTACACGTGATTCGATTTTAAACACGATAGATTGAGCATGGTCCTGTCTGGCTGATATAAATTTCACGCGACCTCTAGGATAATGAAAATGAAAATATTTATTTTGCTAGTAGGCCACATGAGCTCTTTTACATGTCTGAAGCTACCAGCGCTTCGAAAGGTGACATTTGCTGAGAAGAAATGCCGCAAGAAACTCAGCAGTAAGTCTTTTTTTTTTTCAACTTTTACATTAGAGTTTTAATTAAAACTAACACATAAAAAGGGCAGCAAACAATCCTAATGAGTAAAAATTAATTATAATAAATAACTAATAAGGGAGATGTATAGTCTACGCGTCTGGACAAGTTAAGTGACTTAGAGATGTATAAAGCCTCTAAGGGTCATAATAATAATAATTAAAATAAAGAATGAATGAAACATCTAAATTGACTATATTTTTATTTCAAATTATTATTATTATTTTGATATTTGGAGACCTTACATCTCCATTTAACCTAGATTATTAAATGGAGATGTAAGGTCTCCAAATATCAAAATAATAATAATAATTTGAAATAAAAATATTTCATGTCCTAATAATTCAAATATCGAATATGAAACACTTTAGAATATAGTATAGAGAACACTATGAAGTCTCTCTAGTCAGGATCCGATAACGCACAAACGAATAAATTAAAAGGTAACAATTTTAAAAGGTCCTTGCGAGCATGACCCGTCCGGACCCCACAGACAGCACCCGTTCACGAGTACGACGCGTATCTCAGCCATCGTCTCCCTCAACCTTTTAGGGAAGGTGGCGACCCGATCAACGACGCCATCGTAGGCAAAGATAATCAGGATCATCAGTATTATCAAGCCTTATGGTAGAGATAAACTGAATAAAGCAGATCGTGGTAGAAGTAGGGCAAAATTTTAGTCGGTAGCCCTAATACATTTTGCTTTATGCATATTCCTCGGTGACTCACAGACATGATCGCTACTGTTCCAGTGAGTGGAACACTCGTGCAGAACAGCTGTATGCTTTTCGTCGAGCATAGTTAATCCCAACTTGGTAGTGTTCCACGAATTTGACCCACTTAAATTTATTTCTGTCGCAATATCTCTACCAGTTTTGGAAATACGAGATGTCTGGCTGCGATCGTCATTGCAAAAATCATTGCATCCGATGCACAGTTCGACATTGACAGGTTGAAACAATTGAATCGCATCACAAATGCCTTATAGTTATCGCAACTGGATGTTCCCTTGCAACATAATCTCTTGTTTGCTGAAATTGGCGCCGCATTGACGCGAGTTTGTTCTGAATAGTCAACGAATCGATTAGCACATGCAACACAGCATTACATTCTTAATAAACGTGAATTTATATTGTGTATGTATGGTTTCGTTTCGTGCATAGCTATTTGGGCGGAGCTCGGACGCACGCTCCACTGTTCACAGGCATGCGGTTTTTTCCGTGTGCGTGAGTTACTTGAAACCGAACAAACGGTATTTCATTATCACATATCGTATTTCTTAATGCGCTCCGTGTATTTCCATTGAAAACTATTCCTGGGTGCAACGTTTTATCGAATCTTCTACTTTATGGTAGTCTAATCTATGCCTTTAGCGGACTCGATAGATAGTGTAGGTATATTTACGTTAGGTATGAAGACGGTTGTTGATATTTAGTGACAGTTATATGCTCACATGTCACTCATAATAATAATAATACCTATATGCATATGCACGATTGTATCACCAAATATTGATTATATAAATAAGTAATGAAAACGTTTTATTTTTCATCTTATCAAGTTACTTGGTTTTTCTAGCCGCTTTGAAAGTGCGAAGTCTAATTAGACACTAATTCTAAAAGCATTGTTGATAATTTTATGCTTGTTTCTTGTTAACTAATTTGAATTTGAAAATGAACCTTGTTTGGACGAGCGATTCGGAGAGTGAAAGCATGTTACGCTTGATCGAGTCACGTCGGTCCTTCTTTTATTTCGCCTTGTAAGCGTCAACTGTTTGCCAACAAACAACCAACATTTCACCACCGTTTCGCTGGTTAAATTCTTCTCGGTAAACTGCCAGAAACGTCGGTCGACAATGAACACCAATTAAAATTCAAACCGACCATTATAGAACACAACGTTTTCTTATTATTTAAAAACAAAGTAAGGAAAAAGCTACATGGTAAAAAATCACTTTGCCTTTATAAAGCGGCTTCGGAAAATTAAATTCTAAACAATGAACAACAACTGTAGAAATTTACTAATTACTTTCACTTTCAGACTAAATAAAGTACCATGTTTAGCGAGGTTTCCCTCGTTATAATGGAACTTCTGCTAAGTAGCTAGTTTGATACCTATTTGGTAATAAATTGAACGGGAAATCGTAAAGGTGCATTATATGAATGCAAGTACATATTTAAGTTTATGGCAATTTCACTTGGCACAAGGGTCGAATGGTACGATTCAGGTTTGCATGCCATTTACACAATACCTGGCAGACGATCGTTTTCATAATTTATGTCTGCTGTCATTCTGACAGAATAATATAGGATCCCGATCTCTTCTTTGTAATAAACGGCGGACTGAGCTTCGTCGTTTGTTAAAACAACCTCTTTGAATACACTGCGTAGTTTATCTCTTAGTCTCTAAACCCCCAATCATAAGCGATTTTTCCACGACCACGCCTAGTTAATATCCAAATTGTATAGTAATTGCACTAGTTCACTTTTTGTTATTATGTCTCGACTCTACAGGTTTCATTACATTATTTTTTGCATTCGCATGGTCAAATGTAATACGTTTCCTATTTTTTACACGGTAATTTGGTTTGGTGTTGGAGCGTTCTTAAATCACGCGGTATGAGTATTTGTTGTATTTGCCACAACCTCAAGCAATTTATGGCGTAATACTTGATCTGAAATACCTTCATGCTTTTGTAGATTAGGTAAAGTTTTATTATTGGTGATTGATGATAAAGTTTTATTACTGCGTTGATGACTTGATGGTCGTCATTAGGTACCATACTACCATTTTTATGGTAGCTGTCCCAAATAACTTGTGTGGCAAAATAAATAGGAGCGGATTAGTAGAGAGTATTTAGTTTTGGTTTGTACATTGTTTATAAGATTAAAGTCCCTTGAAGGACGATTGAAAATTCCCCGTAGCAAAGAACGTTTTTGCTTCGTTAATAGAAGCATTAGGTTCAAGTAAGCAAGCGACTTGTCTTGACTCTAAAAAAAAATATTTTGAAGTGATAAGTTTTTCAGAGACAGCATAATAAATTAAGAAAGGCGTAAGTTATATGTAAATAAGGTTTTATTCAAATTGTGGTTTGATTAATGAATAAATAAATGATTATGAAAAACCTTAATTAACTTGTTACACAATCATATTATTATAATATATCATTTGTTTTGACTATCCCATTAAATACGCACGTGCGCGATAATTCTGATTATTTCGCAACGACACGTCGACATACAGCGAATTGTTGTGAAATGGCTCTATCTATCTACCGAGCTTAGTCAAGCAGTCTACCGACTGACTAAGCGAGCATCTTTCTCGGAAGCGCACTTGGGTGAATTTAATCGATATTTTAAACTAAGCTTTTTGCTTACTCAAGATTAAAACATACTATTTTTTCCTATTCATTAATGACGTTTTAATAACTTCTAATTCTCGGATCTGCAGAGGAGTGAAATCCGAAATCGATTTCATATTGACTTCTTCGAAATGTCGTAATGATGACGGCATTGTGAGACATTTTTTTTTTTTTTTTTTTTTTATGTCAATTGACTGACAAACGAGCTGACGGCCCACCTGATGGAAAGTGGTCACCGCCGCCCATGGACATCTGCAACACCAGAGGTGCTGCCAATGCGTTGCCAGTCAAGGGAGGATGGGGAATGGGGATGGGATGGGGACACACCCATCAATATCCATATATATATGGAGACATCGCCCGATCAATATGTTCTGCTGTTGACGGAAGGTGGAAGTTGTTAATTAGAAAGATTTACCCATACATGGCGCTGCTCTCTCGACGATAGAAACCAAGTGAATCCCGCCATCATTCAAGCTACCATTTATAATGTTACAGAAAGTTTCAATGATATTGTGAGATCTTTTATGGGCGCCATTAGAACTGGCCTATTTAGCTAAATCGTTTAAATCTTTAATTAGAATTTTATGGCTCGTTAAATTTAGACTATTTAAAGCTCCTTTTGATCATTATTTGAATTAAGTAATTTAAATGTCCCTTCTTCAATTATAATTGTGTTATCGACTCACCATTAACGTAGGTCGTGCAGTGTGGACGTGCGAATAGTAGCTTTTTTTTTCAAAAATAATATTGTAAGTGCAGCGCTTAACTAAATAAATAGCCTTGCGTGGCTATGTGTGGGGTTTCACGTATCTCGACGATAATTGGCACAAAAGTACACCATGTAATTACTTAATAACCCGTGTAATTTCTTACACGTCAAAAAGAGCACACGTTGTAGATATGTATATCCGATGTGTAAACACGCAACGTTAAAAAGAATCGATGTTGTGACATGACTTTCCTGCTCCAACCCGGTGATGATGAACTGACGGATCTATCAAACTGAACCGTTATTTATGTTTTCTTTTTATTCAATCACGACTTGAACAAAAGAGTGGGTTTAGACAGCTGAGCTCCGTGCCTGTGCCTACATCAGTATTTCTTTCACATGAGCCGCATAGCTTCGCAATGCACGATATGAATAATAACAATCGTGACATAATGCTGCTGTTATGGAAATATTAATTCACAGTCATAATCACGTTTCATATATACAATATCTTAACATATAAAAAATGTTAGTAAAATAGTATTGAGTCGCCGCTGGCGGTTGTAACATAATCAAAAGCTGCTCTAACGTAATTATTCGCAATTACGTTTGCTAATGCACTGAAATCAAGTAATAGCACAGGATATACCAGAATAGATCGGATAGTCTATTATAATTTCGCCTTCTTACGTAGAAGGCCTACTAATATTATTGTTAATAACCGTAATAAGCGCTTGATATAAGTATTAAATTAGAAATAACTAAAGTTGATAGATTATTTAAGTAACGGTATGCGTAACCTGATGTCGAGCAAGAGGTGTCGGATTCTGAGCCAGCGGCGCAGCGCGCGGAACATCTAGGCCATCAATCAAACACTTTTTATTCGTATCGAATCATTCGCCATAAGCAGACAGCTTATTTGGCGTTATATTAATATTACTAATGGCGTTAATAGTTTCAAAAAATGTTGATTAGATTGTTCTTTGCGTCTATGTGTGGTGTATGGATAATTATTACACCAGACTGTTTAAAAACTGATCTATCCTATAGAAATGTAAGTTCGCTATTCATATATTTTACTTACGTAATGACAGCAAATGAGAGAATTATCATTTGAAAGCGCTAGTTGTTTTCAGATCGTTATGTAACCCCGACCTTTGAGGACACACATTTTCGTACACTCACGATCGATACTTAAAATTAAGAGGTGGTCCCAAACGCCATTCAATATAGCCCATATAAAGGAAAGACATATTGCTGTCAATTGAATCAATAAATTTACCTACTGAGGCTTTGAAAGAGCCGGTATTTCTCTAAGTACGTGTTTGACGATGACGTTAACTTTCGCCTTTTTATACCTGACATTTGAATCGTAAGATTTGACAAACATTGCTCACTCGTTACCGGTATATGAAAGTGTCATTAAGAGTTTCCCTCCATCATGCGTACAAACAAACTTTTGTTGCGTCTTTGAAAATAAACAATGCACGTTCGTGTAAGTGGCGCGCGAGCTAATGTCACATCGCATTAGTGAGTTGTTATTATAACACCCAATGTTTAAGCTAAAATTAGCAACGGCCTTGCTCTGACGCAACCTGAAGAAAGTGAAACTATGAAATCGCCACCAAAACGCTGTCAATGAACAGCTTTGTTATTCTCTAACAAATTTCGTCGCTCGACAATCATAAATGGATCCGCACGCTTGTAAGCATTATGCGGAGTTCGGTCTCTGCGTCATTGGGCAGTGCTGCGTCGAATACGACCAAGGTCGGAGTCATGCACGACCATGAAGTTTATCCCCACTGAAGGGTCAAGCTAGGCTCGCCGGTGAGTTCGGTGGCGAACTGTTAGTTAAGAATTGCACCCCAGGCAGGTTGTGGCGCAGTTTGTCAACACCCATCAATTACCGCAACTCGCTTTCACGGCGCAGCGCAAACTCGTTTTGTTTGATTACCCACCAATTATCGAAAAACTATAATTTTCTATTACAATAGAGGAAAATTCAAATGGTTGGTATGCGGTAAGCCCGCCCATCCGGTCTGTTCCACGAACTTTCCCCGTCATGTGTTATTAGGTAATACACACTGGCAAATAAACAGTTTTATCGCCAAACTTAACCAATTTACTACCATCGCTTTACGAGTATCCTTGTAATATGATCTCGAATAGTGTTCGATGCTTCATCAAGAACAAACTTCGGTCTGAAACCGCCACCGGCGCCGTTGATTATAATTTGATTGGCTCTAACAATTTTTATAAATGAGGATCTAGATTTTTTGGCTAATAACAAGATCTTTTTATAAATGTTTGTTGAAGCCATCTATTAATGGCGATAAACAGCAAGACTTCCACAAACTGAAACGCGGGTCATGCTTATGGCGGGTCGTGTACAGGGCGGGTCGCTTACGCGCCCGCGGAAGCGGTGTCACAGGTATTCAATTGGAAGCTTTCAAGTCAATGAGCGCGGGCTTGTACTTACAGCAGCTACGCGGTCACTGAAGTGAAGGCTCCAAAGTAGAGTAGAGATACTTCTGCTCTGAGATTCAGATTAAAATTTTCCTAATAACACAAGAATTTCAACAATGGTGTGCCTGACATGCAACTTATCACTAACAAGCCTTTACCGTCACTTCAAGATAACCGTATCAATGATAAGACATGATTCACGACAAATTTCTATTCAGCTACGTACTCAACTTCGCAAAACAAGTTAAGTCAGTTGTCCTACAGTCGTGTTCAGAGGTTTATCTCGTTATTATCTTTCGAGGACCTGTTGATTGACATTGCTAATCTCCAGTTATTTACTTAGAAAATTGCAAGTGAAACTACCAGTGATTTTACGCTTTATCTTCACCACTACTCAATCGTGGATTTACGCTTAGAAGCAACCGATAATTTGAAGCTAGATGCAGTGTAATTTATTTAATATCCAAGTGTATTTAATTGAAAACTGCGATGTGTCAAATGTGTACGCCGAATATAAGAAAGGTATTTTCAATTGTATGATTTGGAATTCGAACTGATTGGCCCCGGTGTTTGCGCTATTTTTTTATTACACGTTGACGTAACTACACTTAACAAAATGGCTATCACCATATTCCACGTAAAAGAAGTATTAGGCCTAAATACAACAATAAAGTTAACGAACGCAATAGCGGGGTCTCATCCAATCTCACCTCAAAATAAATAAAGGACTGTTCCTTTGAAATTATAATATAGCAATGAACATTGTGAAATGTATTCCGTATGTGTAGGTGTGGATAAAACTATTTCCTTTGCCTGTTGAATGTTTACACTGGAATCGCTTTACCGATTAAGATTTTGCAACTTTGGTTACACCATAAGCACAATAGTCAAAAAGGAAGAACAAAACACGCGTTGTCCGGGCGTGCGCTCAGGCCTGACGCAATTTCATGGTGGATGAACCGGTGACATTGCAGAGTTCCTTCATCCACAAACAGTTTTATTATCATTGCGTATCATAATATTGAGCGATTATGTTAATCCGATGGAATAGGAATCAGGAACTCTTTGATGTAGGCTGACGAAGTTAGGTCTCACTTATATGTATGCCGACTTCGGTAGGTACATCACACCTTAGTGTTGGTATATCCATATTAGATGTTCATTTCAAGGATACAGCTCTTCTTTTGTTTCATTCAACGAAGGTACAACACGTTGAAAACGAAAATGGTGACTTCTTTGTTCATGTTAACATGCATGCCGGGTTCAATAAACTGCATGAGATATTGTAAAAGCCTAAAATGATTAAAGATATTTTTGACTTTGACTTTTACTTTCAAATGTTTCTGCCAATAGTTTGTTAAGCCCATGTACCGCAAGGAACTTCTTCATCGTTCATTTTTGTATTACTCTTTTGCTTCAAGAGGTTTCTAGGAGGAGAGTAGTGTCTTATCAATCATCATCATCATCATCTCAGCTGAAAGACGTCCACTGCTGGACATAGGCCTCCCCCAATGATCTCCACAACGACCGATTCTGTGCTGCTCGCATCCAGCGGAGACCCGCAATTTTCACCAGGTCGTCAGTCCACCGTGTGGGTGGTCTGCCGACGCTGCGCCTTCCTGTACGTGGTCGCCACTCAAGAACTCTGCGACCCCATCGGCCATCTGTTCTACGAGCAATCTTATCAATAGTATACCATAATTTTCGACATGTTCATGTGATTGATTGTACTGTTCTGTTTCAGACGGGCGGCACGGACAGCGCCAGCGGGGGCTCTGGCGGCTCGGGCATGGAGTGCTTGCCGCTGCGCTCCCAGCCCGAACCCTTCCACTACCTCATCTCGGAGCAGGCTAAGTCCCTCGTCGCTCTACAGGTCAGTACACCACGCCTGCTACCTACTATCATCGACCGATTACTTTCTCAAAACTTTTATGTCACCATTGCGTTGCTTCGATATCTTATCTTAATTGTAATGATATTAAAATTGTTTTTGAAACTTTGGTAAAGATATACCTACGTGCGACGGTCGCCGGTAAATTCCGTTCTGCTGAAAGAGCTTCGGTATTGATTGGGTTATACAACATATGCTGTGCACTATCCACTCACTATAACGGTTTTAATTGAAAAGCACTGAAAAAATCCCGAGACCGACTGGTGCGAAAGGCTTTTCATTTAATTAATGAAAGGAATGCATAGATTTTTTTATATCGGGTAAACCTGCTCTAACTATATGCGATAAATCAATGAGATTTTGAATATCTCGGAAATTGTAGGTCTACATACTAAGAGATTACTTAGATTTAAAAGCATTGCAGATGGTCGATTATGTCTTATTGCCATGACACGATCAATTGAGTCAGCGATTACGTAGTCTGGATCGTGCAAATATGACTGGGAACATTTGAGCTGAACGACCCGACGAAGCACGATTGAGACCATCTGCCTGGGCCAATTGATTCATCAGTTCATCACTTAACAACTCTGTCTGGACCTATATAGGACAATAAAAACTTAAATAAGTAAATAACGCGGTCACAACCCTCTGTGGTGATATAATTCCTTTTAAATCATTAATTATAATTTGTAGGTCTGGTCATTATGGTTTAAGGAGTTAGCGTTTTTGGAAATAAGGGAAATTATTCGGAACCCTTCGACGACCGCACTTATCGTATGATTTATCTTTCTCGTTCGTTAGGACGGACTAAATTAGTTAGATTTTTTGGACCGTGCGACTGTACGAGGCCCATTGTTTCTTTTGTTCAAACACCGAAATAATGGATTCGTAAACAACGCGCATACGAGAAAGCTGGCTTTTGTACCTTGAACAAATGTTCATATCTGTTCAGGAACTCCAGAATGAGGTCGGCGCTCTGCTCGAGTTTCGCGATCTCGTCATCGAGACATTCCCGAACCTGCGGTCCAAGATGGCGCCGTCGACGCCCGCGAGCGGCGCGCGCCGCGACTGGGAGCCCGGCGTGCGCGTGCGCAGGAAGCTCGCCGGCGGCGCCGCGGACGCCTCGCGCGCCAAACCGCAGCCCTCCGTGCAGGACTCCGGCTTCAGCACCGAGACCTCCTGCGGGAAGGACGCGCAGTCATCCTCCGCGACGAGACCTCGCCCGCTCGAAGACGAGCTGTGGGCTTTACTGGACGTCATACAACGCAAAGGCGTCAGGTTACGTGATGAAGTGGAGCTACTGCGGGGCGAGCTCGACGAGAGACCGTCGGGGGATACCGCGGAGGAGTGTTTCGCGCGGGCGCTGTCGGGCTGCGGGGAGTGCTCGGACGTGAGGCGGCTGCGCGCCGAGCGCGACGTGCTGCTGGCGCGCGCCGCGCAGCTGGAGGCGGAGGCGGCCGCGTCGCCGCCGCGCGCCGCGTCGTCGCCGCTGGGCCGGCTGGACCGCGCGCTGGACACGCCGCCGCGCCCGCTGCGCGTGCCCACGCCCGACTCCAAGAAGTTCGCGGCGATTCTCCAAGAGAGCAATCCCGTCGAACTTCAAAGACAACTGCTTAGCTCTACTGTGCAGAATCAGGTAAATTGTAGTTTTATTGTGTACAGTACACTCCACCATCATGATACATGATGCCGGCGGAGAGCATATGTCGCTACGTTCTTATCGGCACTATTCAGTAGAAAATGTGATCATTCTATATGTTTAGCAAATCAAATTAGCGAAAAGCTCATTCGGATTCTATCATCACTCAAATTAAGTTTTAATTTAGCCTCATTATGCAACATAAATAAATTTGCCTTACGTCAATTTCTGGTCACTTTATGATTTCCATAAAACAATTAACATACAAATTGTGAGTGCATAACCAACATTAGATAAAACTAAGTGCCCCACATCACGTTGGCCCAATCGAGCGTGGTAAATAAACTGAGTCCACAGTCTTTCCTAAATTACACCAGCTTCTGGGCTCTAGATTCAGTGTTTACATAATAGGTAATTTGGTAAAAAAAACGTCAGTTTAGCGGCAATTTGCTCAGTAAGTCGGTCAACCTCGTTAATTGCAGAACAAGTGAGGTAACGCAGTACGTGCGGACCTCGGTCATTTGTCGCGCCGCTGTGGTCTACTGTTGCCACTTAGAAAAATACATTAACAGTCGTAACGCATTTACTGCCTCAGCACATAGGTACATAGGCACTTAGCCTGTGCGCTGGAAGCGTTCACCTCCTGAGCGCTCCATTGCGTTTTTGCTGCGCCAAGAAGTCTCGAAAAAGAGGTGTTGATTTTGATCATTTACATTGTTTTTTAACGATGTACCTTGTCATATGCAAGAAGGGGCCTTAAGAAACAAATTATGTGTAATGCCTGAAGATACATTTGTTTATTATTATAGCAGCCAATTTAGTACAGCTAAACACTTCTGTCACGAACAGGAAACAGAAGTCAAGGGTATCAAAATACCGATTTCACAGCTTCCGCAGTACTCCACCGGATGTTTAGACACCTCATTTTGTAATAGGCATTTAATGGAATTGGCACAAATTGACAATACTGTGGTGGCACTGTAAATTGGTGTCATTTCGCTAACGAGGGCCCGTCATGACGTAAGTCAGATTTCGGCAAAATTACATGGATGGATGGAAGAAAAAAAGAACTAATGGACTGTGACGCGCAGGCCAACCGAATAAGCAAAAAATATAATAGAAAAAACTTCCCTATTTATCTGGTTTCTTTGTTGCCAGCTGTTTTTGTAATGGCTTTTGCAATTCATATATGCGTCCTTGAAAGAATAATAACTATTTTCGCTTCTTCGATATTTTCGTAATAAATATTTAAAGAATACGTGGTTAAATATTTTTACGATTCCTTACGGTTAGGTTTCGCAAAGACCGCTTATTTCTTATGACAGTGAAATATAATATCTACGTTCCGCCAGTTCCAAATGTAAAAAGGTAGCACGAATTCTGTATTCAATTCTTCCTCGGGCACTCGCGCTTCCTATTGCTGACCGGTGAAGCGAGGATTATGATTTTGACCGGTATGTATGTATATTCTCTCATAACTTCTAAACTACTGATCATAATTTGATAAATGAGGTATCGTTGGAAGCGTCTTGATCGTCTGTTGGTTATAAGCTATGTGACGTCACATTAAATTGAATATGGCGCCCTCTAGAGGACATAAAGTCATGAATTAAATAAATATATTTTTAATGATGACGTGTCGGCTATCAAATGAAAGGGATTAATTAGCTCATTTCAAAAATATATATATTGTTAGCTGGTTCTACTTTTTAGAGCGTGTTTTTCAGTAGTCGAGTTTTAGTTTAAGAACTTATTACTTATCTAAATAAGTATTAGTTTCGTTGCCTAGTACCCATGGCTTGCCATGGATTGGTTGGCTTGGTTGATTGCGTGCTTTAATATAATAATATTATTATATTAATGATTACCTGGAGAATTAAATCAAGAAGTCAATTTTCGTGAAGCGACAGCGCATAATACCAGTTGTTTAAATATTATAATGAAATTAGACATTTATGATTATGAGGTTATTTAGTTAATGTCTGGCTTATCACTTGACGTACTGCACTAGCTGTTGACTTAGCTGTCATATAACAAAAAAATTACACACATGACGCGTTCTTTGTAATTTTCTATATCGCCACAATGTCCAAACATAATTGACGACGCGGTTAGCCTAGTTGGTAGTGACCCTGCCTACGATGCTAGCGGTCCTGGGTTCGATCCCCGGTAAGGGCAAGAAGTATTATGAGCACTTATGTTTGGTCCTGAGTCTTGGATGTTTCCTATGTAGGTATTTAAGTATTTATTTATCTATGTATAAGTATGTATATCAGTGGCGCAGCGTGCCTACAAGCCGATTCCTGACGGCTTTACCGAGCTAGAAAGCTACGGGTAGTTGTCAGTGAAGTCCATGTTACTCTAACTAAGTATCTCTAATATAGTATCACTAAGTACATACCATAATGTAAATTGACTTATAATAGTTATTATGAATAAATATGAATATGTACTAAATGTCAGACTCGCACGTATGGTTCTAATTCTTCCAGCTTCCCTTATGAAATATTTGACGCTTCGCCACTGATGTATATTATTATCACCTCTAGCACCCATAACACAATCCTTTAGAGCTTAATTTGGGACTAGATCGATTTGCGTAAGGATTGTCCTCTGATTATTATTAATATTATTATTATTATAATGAATAAAATGTTGTAATTATATCTGCTTCAAATTTGAACCATGGTCATCATTTCAGCCGAAACTTATCCACTGCTGGACATAGGTCTCCCCCAATGATCGCCACAATGACCCATCATGTGCTGCTCGCATCCAGCGAAGTCCCATAATCTTCACCAGATGGCCGAACGGGCTGAAGAGTTTTTGAGCGGTGACCGCGTACTGGAAGGCGCACTGGACTGACGACCAGGGGCCCACCCATTGCATAACTACTTGTATCTTGTAATAGAAGCGGAAGTCTCTTTCTAGTAAAAAAAGTTGAAAAGAGACTTCCGCTTGTATTACAAGTTACAAGTCGTTATGCAATGGGCCCCTGGTCGTCAGTCCAGTGCACCTTCCAGTACGCGGTCACCGCTCAAAAAGTCATCGGCCCGATCGGCCATCTGTTCTACGAGCAATGTGCTCCGCCCACTGACACTTAAGTTTAGCAGTTCTTTGGGCTATGTCGGTTACTCTTAATCTTTTGCGGATCGCATCATTTATAATTCGTTCTCGCAGTGATACTCCGAGCATAGCCCTCTCCATCGCCCATTGATGACGTTGAGCCTTCTTATGAGTAGGTACCATATTAAGCGACCACGTCTCACTGCAACCATTCGTTCAGTATCTGTGATAAGTGTCAGGAAAGTATTAAGAAATTAACGTGTTGTTAGTTTTATTACAAAACCCTAAAAAATATGCGAACGATACTTATTTATTAATTGCGTAAGTATATTAGAATTGCGCTTGCGCCGATATGAAGTATTAATTTCCTGTTGAGAATTGTATGCCATGTAGCAAGGTCGCACTCGCTTGCTACATAATGATATCAAACAATTTTATCTTGGTATCTGCATTACATATAAATATTTAATTACTGAAAAGCATTATCGTAAGCATATACATTTAGCGCATGCGTCAATAACCTTGGCCTTATACAAACTGATCTCACCGCGTATTGTAGGTTCCTTATTGTATGATCCCAGCCGTGGGAGCCAATCGTGGTAGGCATTCAGAATCTATCACGTCACCCTATTTCCTAATCATAAGGTTTATATCTGTGTACAATTAACAAAAGTTTTACTGGTTTTGCATTTAGGTTTATTTTCTACGAATTAATCTTCCAATCGTATGGTTTAAATACATGTTTACTGTAGCTTTTATTTTACAGAACTGTGCATTCAAAATACTCTAGATACTAAATATACAAACTAGCGATAGGCAAGTTAGCCCCATTATAGCTAAAGCTCGTTCCCAATATTCAATCCGTGGATAGATTTGCTTACTACCAGTTAAAAGTTCACATATTGAGCTTCTTGAGCTGAGTTTCTTGCGGCGTTTCTTCTCAGCAGATGTCACCTTTCAAAGCGCTGGTAGATTCAGACATGTGAAAGAGCCCATGTGGCCTTACATGCAAAATAAATATTTTCATTGTCATTTTTTTTTTGGGAAAAATGACAAATTTTGACTCTTAAAAACTAAATGTATTTGCGGATTTAATATTAGGAACGGCCATAAGTTGTTCTCATTATCTTGTGATCAAATCAGATCAATCCGGCCCTTTTGATCCGAGCTACTTTTATAAATTAATTAAGTGAGACCAGAATTAAGGTTCTAAAAATATAATAACTCTTAAATGTCACTTAACATTAATGTAAAATTCGCTTACAATAATTGTGAATAGGTTTTGAAGGAACTATCAATAGGGATGTTTCCTGGGTAAAAAAAGAGTAATTCTAATTTGTCCGTCAGTAAGATTATCAAAAAATATTGAACACGTATTTTTTGCCTTATCAAATCAATCAAAATTTACAAAGATAACGCGCGTTCGGGGAAATTTTATATTTCAAATTGTTTCTTTGATATTTGGAGACCTTACATCTCCATTTTTATACTTGACAGTAGAGACTGTCTACACCTCCATTTAACCTAGATTAATCGATTTAGATGTTTCTTTGTTTCAATTTTTGTTTTTATTATTATGACCCTTAGAGACTTTATACATCTCTAAGTTACTTAACTTGTCCAGACGCGGAGACTATACATCTCCCTTATTAGTTATTGATTAGTATTAATTTGTACCCATTAGGTTTTTATATTGCACAGTTTGTGTTAGTTTCTAGATAAAACTGTATTGCCAAAGTTGAAAAAAGACCTACTGCTGAGTTTCTTGCGGCGTTTCTTCTCAGCAGATGTCACCTTTCGAAGCGCTGGTAGATTCAGACATGTAAAAGAGCCCAGGTGTCCTACTTGCAAAATAAATATTTTCATTTTCATTTTCAATGTAGAATGGTAAAAAGTATACAAAGTCGTGACGCCACGCGGAACTTCAACGCACTATATCACCGTCATTTTTGTTTAATTGACAAAATAAAAAATATGTGTCCAATATTTTTTTTATAATGTAAATAACGGACTAGTTTTTTTAGGAAACTAGCCTATTGATAATATATTTTGAGGTAGGAATTAGTTGACTTTTGAAAAGTATCTACAATCTGTCACTTTTTTATTTTATTTATAACTAGCGATTCCGCCCTGCCTTTGTACGGATGTGTATTCATTTTAAAGGATTTTTTTCTAAATGTTGATAAAAACCGCATCATAATCCGTTGATTAGATTAGAAGTTTTAAGCGAATACATCGACAAACAGTATAAACTTCTTTACTATTTATTAAATAAATATAGATTTTGTAATCAAAACAATATCTCTGAAATCGCGCCTTACATATTCAGCCTAAAGGGTCTACTCTTACCGAAACACGTGGTGTGTGTTTTCTTTTCAATAGAACTATTTCATTTTCAAAAGTGTAAGAATCCCAAATAAATAATATGTTCCAATTCGATATTAACCACTAGCTTTACGATGAAGGAAAACAACAACGCGCGGAAACCTGCACACATCTGTGAATTGACTACAATGAGTCAGTCCCTAATCCACACTGCCCAGTGCCCCTTTGTATGAGAGCAGGCCTGTGCCCAGTAGTGGGACGTATATAGGCCGATGATGATGATGAGATGAATAACATTAACGGTTTTCACGTTTCAGGTTTTGCGTGAATGTGTGAGTCGCGCAGCGAAGCACCGTACTTCGTTACTCGAGAGGCTGGAGCAGGCACGCGATTTGAACGAAGACCTCAAGTTCCGGGTAAGTCAATCCTTGCCAATATTATAAATGCGAAAGTATGTTTGTTTGTTACTCTTTCATGTTACAACATAGCCGAGGGTCGAGCGCTTGGAATCCCGCCACAAGGTGAATTTCAACTCCTTCGTGGTGAGCGTACCGATGAAAGATCTATCGTCCTTCACGATTCCGCGGCCGGCTCATTGAATATGACACCGTGGAATTGCATCACACACAGCAGAATTTAGGTGTTAGTTTTCAGAGTTATTTTATTTATGTATGTTAGTTTTTAAGGTATTATGTTTTTATCCAGGAAACAAATTCAGATTGCGGGGGACCAGCGATGTACGAATTCCGAGTGTTGCTGCGGGCGAAAGCCAGTTTAGTTATATAAGTAACATCACATGTTCACGTGAATCCATAGTCTAGGACAGGAGTGGGCAAAATACGGCCCGCGAAGGGCTTTAATCAGGCCGGCTCCATTCGATTTTTCTGATTTCTAGCAATTGTGGGCCTCGGCAAGCGTGGCCTAGCTTCTAGCAGATGATCTTTAAACGTATTCTAATTAAGAGGACTGTGAACCAAAGGAAGAAATCAACCTTTTCATACAAAAGGCGATAACGTATTCCATCCCTTAAATGTTAACCGATATTGACCAATTTCTGATGGGTTGTCAGGCAAAACAAAACCTAGGTCTATACGTTTTTTTTAAATTTTGATTAAAGATCAAGAAATTCAAATAATGCCGAAATTAGTTTTGTATGAGAATACTGAAATCACAATAAAAGGTAATTTATTGATTAAACTAAAAATCCAAACGTATAGACCTAGATTTCGTTCTGACTGACAACCTATCAAAAATTGGTGAACATCGGTTAACATTTAAGTGGTGGAAATCGTTATCGCCTTTTGTATGAAAAGCTGTAGGTTCACACTCCTCTTAAGAGCCCTATTACGATTTTTTCAATAATTTGGCGTTCTTATTATGAGAAACTGAAAGACTTAGACAAATACTTGCTGACTGGTGGAGTATAGTTATTAGTATTGATCACAGCGGCCTCGATCTTTTCAATTTATTTTAACCATCAACAATTTATTTATATAAAGCCGAAATTCCGCAGCAAGTTTTTCAAAAAATGCACGACGGCACCTTCTCGGGCTCGTGGATTTAACTACTCTACTAATCAAACGAAATGAAAAATATATAATAATATCTCTTGGATAGTTGTGTAGTTTATAGCGGCCTCGGAATTTTGGGATATGTATTGAATACCTATGTAGAAAAAAATCCATGGCAAAAACCTTAAAACTACTAAAAACGTTAAGAATTACCCGTAAATTTCTCTTTACTGCGTTAATATTATTACGTAATATTTGTATCAGAATCATCGTTAGTTTATAAATAATTAAAATTTAATACTTTTTTTAGAAAAATATTTGATTATACAACTGAAAATAAACGTATTTACAACTCCCAAATTACTACATAATGTGAAGTGTCGGCCGCCTAAATTCAGTGCCGCGCTGGCGGTTGATTGGAGTGGACCTATGTTCGGCCGAACGATGGTTCCCAGTGTAAAAAGAGCACTGATGGGCATACATCTTATATGGCCGTTAGCGCTCTTTATACATTGGACGAGGGCGAAGTGACGCGTGCGTCCAATATATCTTTCAAAACGCGATTTAGTGATAGCCCTCTTAAGTAGTTATTTGTTACGAGATTTACTTAGCTTCCTTAGTTAGCAGGTCTGTTATAACCCAAAATATTGTTCCTATATTTCAGTTGGAGGAGAAGTGTGTCGAGCTGGATAGCGTCAAGTTGCGCGTGCGGCGCCTGGAGGGCTCGCGGGGCGCGGACGAGGAGGAGGCGGAGGAACCGCGCGCGCGCCCCGCGCGGGTCTCGCACAGCAGCATGCGCGACATGCAGCCGCTCGCCATGCCCGAGCAGGAGCTGAGCGCGGGCGGCGCGCAGCAGGAGCTGAGCGCGGGCGGCTCGCCGCGGCGCCGGCCCAGCCGCATCCCGCGCCACACGGCGCACAAGGGCGCGGCGCCGCGGCCGCCTGCGCGCTCGCCCGCGCGCGTGGCGCTGTCGCAGGCGGGCGGGCCGCGCGCGCGCTCGCCCGCGGGCTCGACGCTGTCGGCGCAGTCGGGCGGCTCGCGCGCGCGGCCCTCGCTGCCGCCCGCGCCCGCGCGCCGCCAGCCCCCGCAAGAGAACAAGGTGCGCGCCCTCCTGGAGTACATGTTCCAATTCCAAAGATTCCGGCCGAAAGATCCCAAACTAACCGTGTCGTGTTAAAACTGTAAACTTACCCACCGCGTGACAGTGCACAGTGACTCGCTCCTCGCTACTCGCTAACCCGTCCGTGCTCATGTTTCGGTTTTGGTTCTCAAGCCGCGGGCGGAGCGGGCGCGGCGGCGGCGTCTCTCGTAGCCCACATGCCATTATGTCGATCGTAAGTTTTGGTTTTTATTTCACCCTTTATTTTGCTTCCGTTCCATTAATGAATGATTTATTAACGTTAAGTTAGTAGTTTCCTTTTAGTTTGTTGTAGTATCGGTCTCGTCTATAGATTGAGCATGTCCTTCGACCTTCCATACCGTTGGATCTTCGGCCAAGGGGACACCGCTTTAAATTAGTATTATATTTCACGTCTAACTTTGTCCGCCTTGGCCGGAAAAGCCACATTGTATGAAAGGATACTAACCGAATTTATAAACTCTAAACGCGAATGCTAAAATAACGATTATTTGATAAACATTCATGCATTCATCATTGGTACATATTTGGTATCGAAACTTAAGTAACCCGAGCATGCATTCCTTGTAACTTAACACTTGTATCTAACTTAAGTAATTCACGATTAAAAGGGATTACTAAGAGTTTGCATGATGTCATTTAAATGCTACTGACAGTATGCCGAGCTACTGTTGCTATTGTATAATTTCAAACATTCATTGTAATGGTAAATAATGTTATATGTTGATCATTTGTAACGATTCTAGCGCACAAGAGAAGCGAGTTTCATTGCATGTCTGGCAAATCCTGAAATCATGTATTTTGTAGAATTCGCTCCTGTAGATAGTAAACTAATAAAAAATAGTAATCTTGTATAAATAATGAAATGTTGATAATATGTTTTGTCTTATACATGCAGCTGGACTTATCTCGTTAGAGGCTCGCTTACCCGGTGCGTTTAGTTCTAGTACTGTATATTAACAATGTGGTATGGTGACTTCGTAGCATAGACATTATAATCATTGAAACATTTGATACTACTTTTATTAATCATTTCCTAAAATATCATGTGTAAAGGACAATGGTAAGTGAAAATTCATATAAATATTGGACTCTGCCTGTCACAGTAGAATCACATTAGATTTCAATAAGTTATATTTGTTTTGTTATTTCATTTGTTAATTATTATTTTTATAATTTTTAGACATACTGGCATTATGGCAAAGTAATTGGCAATCCACAAAGCAAAGTTTGTATTTAGGCCCACACAGTTAATGCACCAATGACTAGTTCACATTCTTGGTATTCGAATATTTGAAGCACAAGTCTTTAAGAGGCGTATGACAAAGCTAAGTTAGCAACTTCGCATTTTTCTCAATTATTTCAGTGAAATTGAGTGAAAATCAGAAATGTATTCTGTTAAAATTGTCCAACTGGTGTGTTTATATCAGTGTAATGCAATATTTTGTCAAGATGAGGCATGTATTTAATTGTGTATTTCGGTAGATTTTTTTTTTGCATAAATACACAATTACACTCATATAACACCAGTTGGACAAGTATAATATAATACATTTCTGGTTTTCACTCAATTTCACTGAACTAATTGAGGAAAATGCGAAGTTGCTAGCTTAGCTTTGTAATACGCCTCTTAAATAACCCATTATAGAATTTAAACTGGTATATAGAATCACATATACCACGCAGAAATAATGAAGCTTTGTATGAACACCGTTAAGTCAAATGTTTGTGTACGAAACAGTCAGGCATTGCATCTGTTTAACCTTTTGAAGGCCACGGCTGAGTGTGAGAAAGCGTCTCGTACGCCGATTGACGGCTGTCGCCGACAAAACAGGCGCGGTCGCAGCCTGAAATTTTGGGGGGGGTCACTAATAATAAAATATGTCGAGTAAATTAGGCTTTACTTTTAGGGGGGTACGATGTTGGGGGGGTCATGTCCCCTGTGACAACCCCCCCCCCCCCCCCCCCCTGGGACCGCGCATGCGACAAAATGTATGGAAAACTGCATGCCGTGGCATCAGGGGCACGAAAATCTGCTCTCGGCCACACCCGACTGTGGCGTTCAAAAGGCTAACAAACATGGAACCCATTTGCTCATGGAAACGACAGTTAGTAGCGGCAACGCTACTCAGCAAGCTTGCCAACCAACTTATATTGAATGCAAGAGTTCTAAGGCCTATGAGGCATCGGCGAAATCTACTATAGCATGTTGGAAACAATTTGATAGGTAGCTTACCTTTAGTATTAGGAATTCTGTACATTAGTAGACAGAGAAAGAGGGACGTCTTTATATATCAGCGTGGGAAGTGAAAGCGTGATCTTTTTCCGAGATATGACGGCGTCCCCTCACCTGATGCTTATGTTATGGTCCAGGGTTCATCGAATAAAATAGAATAGAACATATTTACATGGCACTTAAGAAAAAAAAGAACGAAGACATGTAAAGGTGGATCGGTTACCGACAAGACTTATAAATGGTGGCCACTCAGCATTTTCAGGCTTCGCAGCCGTGACTCTGGTTTTCAAGACAACCGCAGCGTTAGAGAAAGCGATGTATCGGTTGTCGCATCGGCTAACTAAATATAATTATAAATACCATTATCTATAAAAATGGCAAAAAAATCATGTCTGTTGAATGGGAGCCCCCCTTAAAAATTTGTTTTATTTTAATTTAATTATTTATTTTTAAAGTGAATATATAAATATTCTGTGAATATTTCAAGCGTCTACCTGTTGCCGTTATCAATCTTGAGCAAAACCGAGCAAAAACTCACGTTTGTTGTATGGGAGCCCCTTAAATATTGACTTTATTCTGTTTTTTTAGTATTTGTTGTTATAGCGGCAACAGAAATACATCATCTGTGGAAATTTCAACAGTTATAATAACTCTTTTTTTGTTGCTCCATTATTGCACAAAAAAGTTCACAGTGTCTAATGCGGATGGCACTCGCGCTCGCACTGGTCCCAACCGGTCCGACATATCGTGTCCGTGAGCAGTCATGTGTGCGTTGTTCGAGCGCACTTGTATGTAGATTGATTTCTGTACCTATCTGTTTTGTGGTAATAGGGTAAACCTTTGGGTACGGAACTCTAAAAATACGATACATAACGATTGTGTGTCAGTTTGTTCATTCATCTAGGTTGCGTCTCTGAGCAGGCCAGTAGCGGGACGATTTAGTTTAATTTGTGATGTCAACAGCGCGGACTGGAGTGGTCCCCGAGCCGCGACTCGCTGGGGCTGGCGGCGGAGTACGTGTCGCGCGCCGAGCGCCTGCTGTCGCGCCTGCCGCGCGCGCGCGAGCCGCCTAACCTCGCCCGGGAGCTCACCGAATCCATCCTCTACGAGAACGCAGAAGTCGACGCGGCCGCGCTAAAATCGCTTCACTCCGGGGACTCGCTGTGGAACGGGAAGCCGCAACAGTACTTTGAGAGCATGCATTTTGCCGATAAAGAGTACGATAGCGACTCGTTGGCGCCCTCGGATAATGCCGATTGAAGTCACTTTTTATTAGTACCACAGTTCTTACTGTTATAGACTGCTCGTTAATATTTTGCGTCCGGCTAGTCTCGCATTTGAAACGTATTCCATGTGCGGATGTATCATTCCATTTAAAGGCATTATAAAACGTTTCGAGTACTGTGATAGTCCACGTTTTGTATGCGGTGATCAATATTAACTTTTGTAGCAGGGTTTCTTGGGGTCCGTGTCATGTGTGTGATCCTTGACCGCACGATGCATTATTAAGTGTCTAATATCATTTATTAAAATTAGTTGTGTCGTCAATTCTGTTCGAAACGGGGTATGTGAGATTATTGAAATTTAGTCAATGGTCAGCAGCTACAAATAGTACGGGAAACCCTGTTTTATAGCATTTTCTAAGACGTTTTAATGAACTTTGAGTAAAAGCGAGTCTTGTTCCCACTTTAAATGAGAACTACTTTACAATGACTTTTGAATGTGTTTAAACAATTTCATTATAAACTCCTAGGTGTAAGTAGATATTTCCGCAAATATAATATATTTGCGTTACATGGTATGCCTTTTTCCGCTTAACCCAAAATGAAGTTCCGCGGGTGGTTTTATAAAAAAGTAAAACCATTAATGAAGTCTTATTTATTATTGCCACCTATTTGCTAATTTAATTATGTCATAGTTACTATACTGTTAATATATTCAAAAAACGTGCGCTCGTTTTAATCTTGGGTACTTCCTATTATTGATGTATAGTTATATGAATTTGTGCGATAATATATACATATTGTCATGTCCCTGGGCTATAAGAACGACTAATATAATTTGAGTGAGCTTGGAAGGACTGTAGCACGGCTGTGAAACATTATATATTTGTGTGCTTGAAGTTGTGGTTCATGTAAGGGAGCGTTCAAGTATTACGCAACGAATTTGGGGGGAGGGGGATCTTGTAAAACGTTACTATGCGTTACAGGGGCGGGAGGGGGATTTGAACTACGCGTTACGTAACATTTTTTTAACCCTTCAGAACGGTCGCGTATTCGATCACGCATTTTTTTAAACGTTTCTTTTCTCAAAATTGAACATTTTTTTAGGTAAAAATGGTCACTTGGTGGTTACGTAACGTTTTACTAGTGGCGAGGGGGGGTACATAAGAACGTTACGGCGCGTTACATGTGGGGGTGGGGGGTCAAAAATCTCCAAAAATTGCGTTACGTAATACTTGAACGCTCCGTTAAACTACTGGGGTTATCCTTAGTCTTAGTGATTGTAATGGTTCACACGGTACTTGGGTGTGCCGAATTATTTATACGTACTATTGATTGTGAAACTCGTCCAAACGTCCAAGGCAGTCCTGACGCACGCATGGATGTCTGTGCGTCTCGTTTTAGAATAAGTTAATTTTACTAGATTACTGCGTTACTCACGATAGTACTCGGTAACAAAAATAGTAGGAGACTGATTTTGTATAAATTAAAAAAAAGATATATAGTGATATGCTTTATGCCAAGGTAGGGAATTTCCTTTAAACAATACCCTATGAATGCTTTCTTCACTCATCTAAGTTTCTATCTGTCTGTTTAAAATAATGCCTACTGAGGTAAATAAATGTTACTGTAGCTTTTAAAAATATTCCAATTCCGTAGTATATCATGACTATTTTATGATAATAAGTTTAAAGTTATCTTATTGTTAAGTATCGGTAATGATAAGTCAACTGTTCATTGTACAGGTTTCATTCACTAGTGTATATTGTTAAGCCACAACCTACCTAAAATTTAAGATACTCGTAAAATTATCTAGTTGATGACCTATGTACAGCTGTACAGAAATCATATCATTATATACAAATTATTCAAATAAATTGTTCATATGAATTTCCAGTCTTTTATTTAAGAAATTCCCGTTAAGAGAATAATACTAATAATAATCAACATGCAATAAAAACATAACAAATGGAACAACTTAAATAATAATAAAAAACTATTCCTTAACCCTTTAACCGCCATGGTCTGAATTTTAAGACATATATCCAGCTCATGTCACCACAATATTTGTCAATGAGCTTTTTATTGCCGCAATTTGGCTATCCCAAAAAGCTGACGTTATTCATCACTGCTGAGAACAAAAAGTTAAATTGTCAACTTTTTTGAGCATAGCCGAATTCTTAGGTTATAGAAGTAAAAGGCCGAATTGCAGCAATAAATTGCAAAAATATTTGCTCATTACAAGCACCTTTGGACATAAGACAAATGTCTCTGACATTGGTTTGTGTACCGCCGTCCAGTGAAAAGATATCGGCGGTTAAAAAGTTAATTAATTTGACAACGAGAAATAGAAAAAAAGAAAAATTAACATCTGTAAAATCATTACAAGCAAGAGAAATAATCGGAAAATAAGTTGTCAAAAACAATAATATCTCGTCAAAAGAAGTCATATTCGAGCCGCAGAAATTGCTTACAAATAGTTAATATAGAAATAAACATTTGAAAATCAACAAAAATATCAATAATTCATTTTGAATTCTGGCTGATCCGCTCAGTCGAATTTGGGTCCTAGTAATATATTTGTTACTTCTAAAGTTTCAGGATCTTTATGCACCTTTATAAACCCATGCTGCTTTAACTCTGAAAAAAGTTTTTGGTTGGGTTTTATTAAAATATCATGTCACATGAAAATATTATGAAAGTGAACATATCGAAAAAAAAATGGACCCTATTTTGCAAAATACGAGTCGTCCAGTCTTGTAGTAAGGTTAAGTTGCAAAATAGAGGATGATAGTGTATTTCAAAGGCAAAATGTCAATAATAGTGGTTTATGCAAGGGTTGCATAATGATAGGCCTTAAAATACGAGTGCGGGTTTACGAAACGAGCTGACAGTCGAGTTTCATAATAAGATCACACGAGTGTTTTAAGTTCAAATTATGTACAGTTGCATACATAACTTTATCTACACACATATTATAAATCCTCCATGATGTGTTCAGAATCAATATTTTCTGGCAACAAGTTATTTGTTGCAATCGTGGCTGCATTTACGATATCTGGCGGAGTTTTCACATCGTTTCAAATTTTCAACTAAAATGTAAATAACAAACAGAAAAACCAACATGAATGATGAAGTGACAACAGTAGTAGCGGCAATTCGATCCTCCGTCAAGACGATTTTTTTTTTAAATCAGACAAACGAATGAAGTCCCTATTTTCATGTCACTTGAGATCAAAATAAATGTCGTGCGGTTTATATTAAAAAAACATACTGAATTGATGTTTCGTATCGATAACTGTTTTAATATCTATGGATACTAGAAAAGAGACCCACTTGAGGTTTGACAGCTGTTCCAAATTTAAACTCATAACGTTACTAAAATTGATACTGTAATAACATTACAGTAGGTACAGATTTTACTTACTACCACAGACAAGAAAGTTCTCATAGTAAAATTGGTTGTAATAATGCTGGTCATTTCCTACGGTTTTTAAATACATTATGGAGGTTTTATGATATGGATGTAGATAAATCAATTTAAAAAACACAGGATGAATACTTACTCAGGATGGAGTTGAAGCAGCGCGCGACGATGACTCGTCTGCAGCCGGGGAGGACGGGGCCGCGCGCCAGCAGCGCGTCCATACTGACCTCCTGCACCCCTGCCTTGATCGCCTTCAGAACTTTGATCATTGTACCTTCCGTGCCCCACTGGTCACTAGAACATATTGCAATGGGGAAGTTGCATAAAAATCAAAATGAGGTTTAAATGATATATTATGAAAGTAAATGTAAACAAAAGCATATTACAGAAATAAGGAGATCATTTTGACTATTAATTTTTATTTGAATAAGGGTCAAAATTAGTGAAATATATATATTGACTTTTTAGTTGTCAGTTAGTTTTTGGACATCTCATCAAATTTATGTCATGTTTTATTGCTACGATGTTGGTCTAAAAACAGTATGTTCGGAAATAATTGCAGATTTCGTTAAAACGCCATACATTTAGTACAGACAGTCTAACGACAGCTGTGACGTCAGCTGTTGTCCATTTTGTATGGAGTGTTTTTGCGAGTGGTAGGTATGAACAATGACTTTTCAAAGCTGCAAACTCATAAAATAATCTACATAAAAATGTTATGCGTACACAGACCGGGTTCTATTACTCAGCACTTTCCAATACAAGATGAAAAAAAAATGCATATTCCCTATTCTTCGTTTCGGTCACGGTTATAAAGAACGATTTGTTAACCGTTCGTCCTACACGCATTTGGTCCAATACGCAGTTCGTCCTAAAATTCGGACGAAGAGCGAATTGACCTAGTAGCAGTTGGTTAACACCGCAGTTCGTCATAATTATATATATGCATTTGGTCCAATACGCAGTTCGTCCTAAAATTGCATGTTTGATAAAGTAATAATATTTATCAGAGAAACACTTAAGGAGGTTATAATAAGTAAATACACTTTTTAAAAATACCAATTTTCTTTACATCAACACCTTGCTTTACAAGGGTAAAAGGCTCTTTGTTCCTGGTACAAAACCGGATGAACACTTATGCCTAGATAGAGCTGCGTATTAAGCCACTTGCGTATAAAGTTTGTTCATTGTTACTTGTCTTATTTGTTAAACAAAATTCTAACCATTGAGGTTAGAATTTTTTAAATAGAATAAGATGTATTACGTTATTAAATAATCCCGAGAGAATTTTGGAGACAAGTCTGTTGATATTTTATCTCCATCTATCTATTTATTTACGATAAAATAACTAATAAATAATAGGAACAAGGCGTTTTGAGGTTAGAATTTTGTTTACTAAATAAGACAAGAATGCACAGACTTTAGAGCACTAACTGCGGTGTTGACCAACTGCACTAGTCAATTCACTGTTCATCCTCTTTAGTACGAACTGCATATTGGACCAAATGCATATATGACGAACTGCGATGTTGGCCAATTGCTACTAGGTCAATTCGCTCTTCGTCCGAATTTTAGGACGAACTGCGTATTGGACCAAATGCGTGTAGGACGAACGGCTAACAAATGTAAAGAACGATTGGAGCAGATAATAATATGTTCCGTTTAATTAAATAGTCCGCGGAAAATACGGTGAGCGCCGATTGATTTTATGGAATAAAAAGAAATCTTAAACCTTTCTGACAAATCAATGGACTCCCATAGTTTCTTTCTGTGAACTATTCAGTTTTGACGAAACCAAGGAAGTTTTGTCAGCAATTTGTAAGATACATGTAATAACATTTATTGTCAAAAAGATCACGATATTTTTCAAGGGAAGTTTTGTTAAATAACATGAAATGTAGCATTACGTTTTTAGTTATTTGTTTTCCAATGAAACTGCCGACATCTTAGCTTTCCGAAAATATATAAAAATATATTAAAAAATGGCAAATTACTTAAATTCCACAATTTCGGTGAAAAACTTAAATCTTCAATATCTCAGAAACATATTTTTGGACAGGACACTAGGTATGACTTTTTTTGCTACAATTGAGTTGTAGGTACTCAATACTCAATTCTTTATTGCTATTCCATAATGTAAATGTATTACAGATGTTAAATTAAGGTATACGATCATCATGGGCCCTGTTGGGCACAGCAATATATATATATATATATATATATATATAAGAGGACAACTTATGACATAATTATTGCACATCACTTATCATTAATTTATAACATGCACAAACTATTATTAAATTATAATTAATTAATTATGCTACTTATTATATTAATTAACTTCACATTATATTATATTTTATCATCTAAGTACTATATCCCCTTAAAAGGGATGTATCAAATAACCAGTCATCCTGTATAAAAAACCCAAATAAAATGAAATAGAAACCTTACAAAGTAGTAAAGCAATAAATGATAATTATTAAGACTAATAAAAATTCAATAAAATCAATTGTTGAATAATCAACGAATATGAAAATCTATAAAATATAGTATAGAGAATCACTATAGAGCAAACAACTTACCGAATAAATCTTTTAGAGTCCGTAGTTTGTTCAGAATCGCCGAGCGACACCTTGGTTCTGTCCAGACTCCCGAGCATCGTTTCAGAGCTCTCGCTGCCATGTCTGCGACTTTTGCGTTGACATTGTTCTTCTATATGTTGTACTTCTGGGCGAATTTCTATGTCAGCGAGCCCAGCATCTTGCAACATGGATGTAAGTCTCTTCTCCGGATCTGATGGTGGGCGTATCTCTATTTCTGGTATTAGCATCTGTTCGTTGATCGTTTTGGCCGGTGGTATTATTTGTCTGTTGTCCGGAATGTTCTCTTTTTCGACTGGAATGTTCGACAAAATATTCGTCATCGGCCTATAAACGTCCCCATGCCCTAACATGCATGAAACAAAGATAAGATAGACCGTTTTATCTCTAAGTGCGTCTCTCTCGCACTAGTGCCGACGAAAGAGATAGTCATAGAGATAAAGGGGTTTAATTTATCTTTGTGGCATGCATGTTAGGGCTGTTGTTGTGCACAGGCCGCCTCTCACGGTGAGAGCTGGGCAGTGGTCCCCACGCAGGCCCAGTGCGGATTGGGGGCTTCACACATATCTTTGAAATAGTTAGCAGATTTCCTCGCGATGTTCCCCTTCACCGAAATGCTCTTGATAATATTTCAATTTCGCACATGAGATTCGAGCCGAGATTTCAACTCTAGGCTGTTAGACCACTAGGCTGACTGCACTTTGACAAATAAGCAACATAAATAATAGGTGGAACATAAATTTAGGAATACACATCAGTATTACCGGTATCTTTTTCCCGTTGAGGGTTGCGTAGCTGATGCTGCCGGTACGACACGAAGCCACTCAACCGCTGCCGTTTTTGCTGTCGAAAAACAGACACTTTAAGGCTTTCACACCGAAACGCGGAACGGAAGCGGAGCGGGCCCGCGAAAGCAGTGAAAATTAGAATGAAAATATTTATTTTGCGAGTAGGCCACACGGGCTCTTTCACATGTCTGAATCTACCAGCGCTTCGAAAGCTGATATCTGCTGAGAAGAAACGCCGCAAGCAACTCAGCAGTGTCTTTTTTCAACTTTGACATTAACCAAATTGTCTCTAAAACTAACATATAAAAAGAGTAACAAAGAAACCTAATGCGCACAAATTAATTATATTAAATAACTAATAAGGGAGATGTATAGTCTCGGCGTGTCTGGACAAGTTAAATGACTTAGGTATAAAGCTAGCTAGCATAGGGTTCCGTACCATTATGTATAAAAACGGCAAAAAAATCACGTTTAATCACGTTTTGTATGGGATTTATTTTATTTTAATTTTTTTTTTAAGTAAATATATATCTTAATATTCTGTGAATATTTCAAACGTCGACCTGTTGCCTTTATCAAAATCGAGCAAAAATGAGCAAAAAAATCACGTTTGTTGTATGGGAGCCCCCTTAAATATTTATTCTATTCTGTTTTTTAGTATTTGTTGTTAAATAATAATAATAATAATAAAACATTTATTTCGGATAACTATGATCCATACAGTACATTAATTACAATCACAACAATAATAATAATAATAATAAATTTAATGAAAGTGGCAACAGAAATACATCATCTGTGAAAATTTCATCTGTCTAACTATCACGGTTCATGAGATACAGCCTGGTGACAGACGGACAGCGGAGCTATTGTGATAGGGTCCCGTTTTTACCCTTTGGGTACGGAACCCTAAAAATGACGAAGATATAGAGCGTTGAAGTTCCGCGTGACGTCACGACTTTGTACCTACACTTTTTACCATTAAGTGACGTCATTAGCCCCCACTCCCGAACTTTGATGCGCGTTATCTTTGTCAAATTTGATTGATTTGGTTATCAAAAAATATAGAATCTGACAGACTAATTAGAATTACTATTTTTAGTGTTCCGTACCCAAAGGGTAAAAACGGGACCCTATGACAATAGCTCCGCTGTCCGTCTGTCACCAGGCTGTATCTCATTCACCGTGATAGTTAGACAGATGAAATTTTCACAGATGATGTATTTCTGTTGCTGTTATAACAAATACTAAAACACGGAATAAAATAAATATTTAAGGCAGGCTCCCATACAACAAACGTGTTTTTTTTTGCCTGACTATAATGGTACGGAACCCTTCATGCGCGAGCCTGACTCGCACTTGGCCCGTTTTTTTACCCAGGAAACATCCCTATTGTGCCCGTTATGCAAGAGAACTTACAGCTCCGGAATCATCCTGAGACAATTGTCTCTTTTGCGAAACAGCCGCTGGTTTCTTCTGCGGGACAGACTCGGCTTTCTTCTGCGAGAGAGTCTCCGGTCTTATCTCCGGTGTCTTCTGTGAGAGAATCTCCAGTTTCTGCGTCGGCAAATCAGCTATGTCCTCAGCCACGCTGACTCTTATGTCGTGCATAGCTATAGACTGATCCAGTATGGGTGCTTCTTCCGGCTGTAGTTGAGGCTCTATGGTCTGGGGTTCTTGTATTGGCTGAGGTTCTTCGGGAATGTTCTGGAGACTTGGCGTGACAGCAACACGGCCACGCGAGGCTAGCGCGAGCTAAAAACCAATATTTTCGATAGCAATTTAGTAAAGTTTTAGACGCGCATTGTTACGTTTGTTTTGTGCAATAAAGTATCCTTAGGTACTTATCATCAATCAATCAATACATATAAAACAGTACCGTGACACACTTATACACAACGCACAGCATAAACGGGTGGTCCTAGAGGTTTGAAATTTGGAGGAGACATTCCTCGAGTACCCTAGAGGTGCACAGAGGAGGGATTTTTTTGAATTCCATCCCAAAAGGGGTGAAAGGAGGTGATAAAGATTGTATGGAAAATACCGCGATGAAGCTATGGCGGGTCCACGAGTACTAATATAAATGCGAAGTGTTTGTTGCTCCTTTGACACCGTAACAGATCAATGCGATTTACTTTTTATCATGGAAAAATGCAGTTCCCGAGGGAGCAGCGATAACCAAACTCCGCGCAGACTAAGTCGGGGGCAAACGCTAGTTAATAAATGAATATTGGGCCCAATTCAAAACGACACCGTTTTGAATTGGGCCCAATATTCATTTATTTTTAAAATTTTCTTAACTTAAATTAAGAAACATCACGCTTAATTTTGTAGCGCCGAGCCGTCAAAATAGTTTGACGATTCTGATTTAAAATTTAGCGACTTTTAAATTTAGCGAACACACTGCTGAATTGGCCCCATTATCACAATATAATAATAATAATCATGTATTTCAGGCATCTAGTAGCCCATACATAAATACCTTACAGACTAACATACATATTAAAACATAATATATGTTTTTAAATCGTGAAAGTTTAAAACAATCTATATTAAAACAATTTAAAAAAGGGTGAAAGAATTAAAGTATATTCCCGAATTCGCGTACATACGTGCAAAATATTATTCTGTAGAGTGAAAAGAATAAGAGTTACTTAACGCTTTTTCTTGAAAGTTTTTATCAAAATCAAATGCACTGCGTAGTTTAATGCGCTTTATATCATTATTACATTGCGTCTGACGATTTAAAGGAAAAATATCGCTATATGAAATTTCACTATCATTCATTTTAAACTACCCGCACTTTTCCACATTATATTTTTGCTCACCAAAAAAACTTCACACTCTTTTGATATTCACAACACCAGGGGCCCGTTTCTCGAAGCATATTAGTGTTTTGTTTTATTTTTTTCTTGTAATTAACGAGACAAAGCACTAATATTATTAGCCTAATATGCTTCGAGAAACGGGCCCCAGTTACCTCCATTTCCCGCTGCCCTTGAGGAGCGGAGTTCCCGAGGGAGCTGGCGAACAGCCTGGTGAGGGCGAGTGCGACGCGGGAGTGGAAGCGAGCGCCCGCTGCCGCCGGCCGCGCGAACAGAATGTCGTAGGGAACGCGCAAGTCTGCGATGTCCTCCCAACTGTTCTGAGGGTATTTTTTTTTTTTAATGTAACGAATTTACTGTTACAGATGGCATTTATGGGCTACTTTCCTAAATTGAGTCACTTACGAGAGGGACGCCGCTATACGTTGGAATGAGAAGCCCATAAGCTTACGCGGCCGTGGCGCAGCAACCAAGTTTCAACTTCTTACGAATTGTAAGTGCGCGGGAAGGCGCTTTGAGGTCTAATACTCGCTTCATTACGTCAGTTGGGAATTAAGGATGTATACCCAATAGGTATATGGATTTGTATATTTTTCGCTGAAATTGAATAGTATGGTAATATTAGTAGTTTCGCATAAGTGTAATAAAAAAGAAAACCACTTTACCGTTCTTTTAAAGGAGATAAATGACATTTAAGATTACATATGTTATGTGCTGTGCCTATGTTATTAGTACCGGAAGTTGATTAAATTAAAAGAAAAAGCGAAAAATGTTTCTGTCCCATAGTACTTTTATAATCAGAAAATGTATTTTGTATAACTTTGTACTCTCTCCTGAATTTTTGATGACAAAAAAATTGTCGTTACCGTTGTTCCCACGGAAATATTCTTGATTGAATTTCCATGTGTCCGGACCGTAACGTCAAACGGTAGGGAAAGGCCGCTAGCGCTGTTGTCACTCGAGTAGTCAAATCAGGTTCTAATTTTATTTCACATACTAAATAATAGTTAATAATCACACGATTTGTATATTTTAAATCACAATTCGTACAATTACTCATTGCCGTTATTTGGTGCAAATGAAACAAAACTTGAAAAATAAAATAGATGTGTGGCGTTTTGACAAGTGTCTCAAACTCCACCGTTACGTTGATTATTAATGTGTGGCAACACATCTCTACATGGCTGCGCACTGGCGTACACGCATTTGTATCTTCGGTCCTAAGTTAATTAATATAAAGTGTAATACGAGTGTATTTCATTATACGTCTTAACAGTGGTCTGCATTTTACTTCACATCCATCCGGCATACAAAATTAAGAACACAGAGGGCTTCCCGGCCCTCCAAAGATGTACTGCGGATTTGGCGTGGTCACATCCTTAAGTTTTATATTTATGAAAATGAAAATGAAAATATTTTATATCGTTATTTCGGTACATCGATTGACCAGGTGGGTTGAGATCTCCTAGTAGGTAAAATATTTACCTGTGTCAGGAGAAATCGCTCCTCCTTTATGGCTTTTTATTTTTCCCCATTTCTAATCCAAGCCTTTACTATCCGGGATCCGAGTCATTATCGTGCCGGATATTAAAATAGACGGGATAACGGATAGTAACCGGATATCCGTTCCATCTAGTTAAAACACTAACCTCGCATCGTAGTTCGACTGCGATGTTCTCGATCCTTGGCCGCAGGAAGCTGGAAGGCAGAATGGTTTTCTTGTCTATGATCAACCTGTGCTTGCGCCGGCGCTTAGCTTGGGGTTCCAACTCGCCAAGTTCCTGTGCATATTGTTTTAGTTTTTTGGACATAATTATAAAAGAAACTGGAGAACTCTGAAACCAGTTAATTCACGTGTATACAAAGTAAGGCCAAAACCAAAAGTGCCGCCCAAGAAAAAATTGGTATACCTCGCCCAATGTAAAAAAAAGGCGCTGACCGCCACACAGTTGATATCGCCGTTAGGGCTTGAGCATTTTTATCTCTACGAAGTTTTTTTCATCTGTTTATTGGGATTGAAAATCTGGAAAGTCATTCATTTTAGCAAACACGGCGTTTGCTGTTTGTAGCATTTTTTAGTTTTTATGGTCTACGGACGGATTTTGAAATACGTGCGCAGACATATAAAATAACAAACAGGCTCTCACAAAACAAAAACCATGGACTTGCTCGTAAGATATATGAGAGAATTATCACTCGTTTTTCAATTTTAGGGTTCCGTTCCTAAAAGATACTGCTTGTTTTTCGTAGGTACCTACACGACCCGCCTGCCTTTCGATGTCGAAATTTTGGCCCAAAATTTATTAACACCGTGCTATCTCTAAGTGCGTCTCTTTCACACTAGTGCCGACGAAAGAGATAGTCAGAGAAATGAGACAGGATTAACCTATCCCAGTGTCAACCTTGCTAGGGCCGCCGATTAATTAACTTCTGGAAGATATGTACCTATTTGTCGCAGGCATATTGTATAATATAAATCCGCCGTTTACATACGGCGTCGTCTGTTTACAAACGCTCGCTGTTATGTAATATGCCGAAGGCAAAATGTATATTGCCGTGTATACATAACATTTTTCATTTTTATTATCTACTAGTCATATTAGCTACATATTATAGATGTTATACTTACCTGGAAAATAAATATTCTGAGGCAAAGTCGACGGAGCTCCACTTTACGGAGCTCCTATTTCGCCTAGTTGTGGCGTTTCGCGCTTTGACACAATCTCTACCTAACCTAACCTAAAGATTAGTTAAGCGTTCGGCATATTACATAACAGCGAGCGTTTGTAAACTGACGTCTGTATAAGTGTAGTCTTGCTTATGAGTATTCCACTAAAAATGACTTTTCAATAATCGACCACACAGTCAGCGTACCTACCTCTAATTCCACTTCTTCCGGCGCCTGCGACGGTCGCGCTCTCTTCGCAACGACCGGGGCTTCCTCAGCGGGGCCCGGCACCGGAGCGATGTCGGGCTCCGGCACTGCTGGCCTGTGCAGGTGTTGAATCAAGTTTACTGGCTTGGTTCAGAAATATACGCTTTCGGCATGTCATTAAGTATAATGGAAAACTAAACCTACTACTCTTAATAGGCTAGTTTCCTGAAAATTTCTAATAAATCCGTCATTTACATTATAAAAAAATATTGACAACATATTTTTTCTTTTGTTAATTAAACAAAAAAATGCAAAAATATAGTGCGTTGAAGTTCCGCGTCACGACTTTGTACACTTTTTACCATTAAGTGACGTCATGAGCCCCGAACCTCCCGAACTTTGATGCGCGTTATCTTTGTCAATTTTGATTGATTTGATAAAGCAAAAAATATGTATGCAATATTTTTTGATAATCTAACTGACGGACTTATTATAATTACTATTTTTTTTACCATGGAAAAATCCCTATTAAACAGGTTATGAGTTTTAAAATCTAAATGTTGTTTTTGCAACTTTCAAATCGTCAGCACGGTTCATTGGCTTTTGATGTTCTTTTTACCCGACTGCGACAAGAAAAGGAGAGCTATTGCATGCTGTGCTCAATTGTTGATAGCCCCTAGCTTAGCTAACTAGACTACTGCGGCCCTAGTAAGGTTGCCACGAGGATAAGTTAACACCGTTTTATCTCTAAACGCTCTCTCACACTAAAGTGCCGAAGAAAGAAATAACTCAACAAAAAAAAGATTTTTTTTTATGATTTTGGTGTAACAATTTTTGTTACATACACAAAAAGCTTGATTTAAAGAAAACCCTAACATGCAAGACACAAAGATAAATTAAAACAGTTTATCTCTATGACTATCTCTTTCGTCGGCACTAGTGTGAGAGAGACGCACTTAGAGATAAGACGGTTTAATTTATCTTTGTGTCTTGCATGTTAGGGCCGCAGAGCCAATATTCCAAAATCATTCACTGCTTCATTAATTGTTGACTTCAAATTACTCTAAATTATTTTAATACACGAGACAACAAAATCACTGTTGACCAGTGTAATCAGAGATAACACGGGGTTAAGTTATCCTAGTGTCAATCTTGCTAGGGCCCCTAATATACTGATTCTAACTACAAAACACTAACTCTTTCTCGATGGGAGCGGTCACTTCTGGAGGGGGGATTTCCGGGATAGTGATGTCTGTGTGAATAGGAAGCATTGTTACAGGATATTAGATAAATAGTGTCTGACTGAAGTACTACAAAACCATGTAGTATTATTACACGTTCACAAAGAAAAACATCTAAAATATCTAACATTAGCTTCTGCCCGCGACTTCGTTCGCGTCGAATTCGGTTATAGTTATTCCCTCGGGAACTTTTAAATCCTTCCGTGATTAAAAGTAGCCTATGTAGGTACTATTCCAGACTATAATCTATCTCTGTGCCAAATTTCATCCAGATCCGTTCTGCCGTTCTTGCATGATTGAGTAACAAGCATACATCCATCAAAACTTTCGCATTTTTTATATTAGTAGTATAGTATTTACCGTCAGCCATGACAACGTTTACCTTTTGGCCGCCAAGCATGTCTGAGAAGTAACGAATTTCAACTTCGAGTCAAAGTAATGAAGGATTTTTAACCGACTTAAAAAGAAGGAGGAGGTTCTCAATTCGGTTGTATTTTTTTTTTAATGTTTGTTACTTCAGAACTCCATCATTTGCAAACCGCTTTTGAAAATTATTTTTTTAATCGGTAGGGTATACCTCCAGTTTCGTCCCGTTGTAGTCAAAGTTGGTGATGAGAGGATCTATGACGAATCGATGGAACTCTTCAAATATTATTTTGACGACGCGGATAGCCTAGTTGGTAGTGACCCTGCCTCCGACGCAAGCGTCGCGGGTTCGATCCCCGGTAAGGGCAAATATTTGTGTGATGAGCACGAATGTTTGTTCCTGAGTCTTGGATGTTTTTCCTATGTATTTAAGTATTTATTTCTCTATATAAGTATTTATATCGTCGTCTAGTACTCATAACACAAGCCTTTAGAGCTTACTTTGGGACTAGATCGTTTTGTGTAAAGATTGTCCCCTGATTTATTATTATTATTATTATAGGCAAGCATAGAGCAATTTTAGTATTTTCTGTAATAACTCCAGCAGTTACGTTCCAAAAGCATTATTTGGTAAAGTGGAACTGTTGATGAAGACCATAGATGATCACCGGAACTCGTAATGTTGAGTATTTCACGGTTGGCGATTAAGTGGCTGTATAAAGTTCTGACGCAACTTATGTCCATGAAAATTCATGTAGTAAAATTTAAGAACCAGGAGAACTCCTCAACGATTGACGTCTTTGCACCGTGGATAGCAACAGTTTGTAAATGGTGATAAGCAATTGGCATTATGCTATTGTTACTTACGTAGTAAATGTGTGTCGTTAAATTACAGGATAATAAATAAAATGTGAAAAAAAAAATCTTAGTTTTCAAAGGCCATTTGAAGTTGGTTTTTTTATTCATAAATTATAGATTATTTTACGGCGCGTCACGCATAGTCGACAACGGCGTCCAAAAGGTAATGAAATTCAAATCAAAATATAACTATATCATCATTATCGGCTTATATACTCACTGCTGGGCACAAGCCTCCTCTCATAAAGAGGGACTGGGCAGTAGTCCAGTGCTGATTGGGGACTTCCACATCGTTGAATTACTTCGCAGATGTATGCAGGTTTCCTCACGATGATTTATTAAAGGCTTATAGGCGTAACAAATAAATTCATTATCTACATCAGCGGGCCTAGCAAGGTTGTCACGGGGATAACTTTACCCATCTTATCACTGGCTATCTCTTTCGTCGGCACTAGTGTGAGAGAGATGCACTTAGAGATAAGATGGTGTTAACTTATCCTCGTGTCACCTTTCTAGGGCTGCTGAGGCACATACTAGAAGTCTAGAAGTTGCGGCCTTTAGGTACATAGTTTAAAGACAAACGAATGGAATACAGTCTTAATTGGACTGTGAACCAACGGCAAAAACCACCCTTTTCATACAAAAGGCAATAACGATTTCCACCCCTTAAATGTTAACCGATTATGACTAATTTTTGATAGGTTGTCAGTCAGAACAAAAACTCCGCAAAATCTCAAATCGTTATCGCCTTTTGTATGAAGAGCCGTTGGTTCACAGTCCTCTGAAGAAAGGGTTTGATCTCTGATCATACCTTTCTCAAATTCTGGCTGGATGTCTTGAGCAGCGGCTATAACAGAAGAGATTGACATTATGTGACTGCATATTTTACGAAATATGAGTGCATTAAAAAAGGAACAGTATTTTCTGGGCAAATGTTAATGTTGGTTTAATCGTGCATATGACGATGTCTGGAAGACACCGCTATTCAGTGACAAGATCGCCTGTTGTCATACACTGTTTATATACAGGTGTAAAATCGAGAAGGGTCACAATGGGGATCTCTGAAACTATAAAAGATAGGGAGATAACATCTAAGGAACCATGTCATTCTTGTTAATTATTATAAGAAAAACCTGCTTTCACAAAAATGAATTGTTTATGTATGAATAATAAACTGATATGATAGATAAAAAAACTTCCGGAATTGTGTAAAGTACAAAAATGCAGGACTTTCATTTGGTTGTAGATGCAGAGTTCTAAACCAACATTTATTCTTAACAACCTACACTACATTATAAATTTTCGTAAAAAAGTAACATATGTTGTTTTTTTGGAAAATGATCGGGTCCTATGCCTGACCAGCGCCTCTATTCGGGAACGCTAAGTGATTCTGTAGCGATTCGTGAGCGAGATTTCTCATCCCACTCTTCCGCACCACGCGTATGCGTAAGAGCGAGATGAGAAATCTCGCTCACGAGTCGCTATAGAATCACTTAGCGTTCCCGAATAGAGGCGCAGGCGCGTTAGCACGATCTCTAAATGCGATTCTTTTTTGGTCCTAAGCCGAACTATGTCGCTATTTTATACCTCACCATAATTATGTTTTATATATGTAAATACGATGTCATGGTACGAAATAGCGACGCAGTTCAGTTTAGGGCCCAATGATAATCGCATTCAGCGATCGTGGTAATCCCCCTGATACATGTATGAGTTTTTTTTTAAATCTATGAGTGCTGTTTTCTTTTTCTCTGAAATCCACGACTTTTCTAGCTCTTATAGTGTTGATACTGACCCTTCTCGATGTAACACCGGTATATCCGAGAAAAAATAAAATGTAATAGCGACTTACACAAAGCATAAAGTTCACATTTTCATGACATTCTCAGCAGTCTAAGAAACTCACACTTTCTGAACATGGTGAGGTCATGTTCCGATATCCGCTCCATTTGCGGTTCAACCGCGAGGCGCGACTCGCGAGTGATATCCTGGGCCGAAGACTTATCCTGGGGAAGGTCAAGGCCGCTGTGGACAGCAGACGTGGAGGCGCCCAGCATCTGTTCCAGGGTCTGGTCTTGGATTGGCTGAACGGCTTGGTTTGGGGCCTCTTCGCCGAAACCATCCTGTTTGAACGTCAATGAAGATAGAAGGATCTATGTCTAAGGTTTGATATAAACGTTTGTAGTTATAACGTTTGATATAAACGGTGCGGATTGGGGACTTCACACAACTAGAATAACTTTGCAAATGTATGCAGGTTTCCACACGATGTTTTTCCTTCGAGGTGAGGAGATTTGATGAGAGTGTGAGTAAGGCATCATACTCACATACGGCAATGTCAAAAGCGTATTGCCAGGCCTTTATAATATATAGTATGGTAGATAAGATAAAACTTACAGGTGGCAACTGTAACTCTGGGATGGCAGCTTCTTTCAATGTGATTTCTTGAATGTTGGTCACAATGTTTCCGCTTTGCTGTGTATAAACATTTGACAAGTGTAGAAGACAAACAATGAGAGTCCATTGCTTATTTCAGTACAATAATTTACTTTGTCTTAAGGTTAAACCCTTGGATCTTTTTTGTCCAAAAAAGCAATGAATTCTCATAATTTTTTCCCTGGACTCTTATTTAATTAAAAAATAAATTAACGAATAAGGGGACGTCCACAAATTTCATAACGCAATTAGGAGGTTTCGATTCTATAATATTGCACATTTAATGTAAACTCAAGAAATTATAATTATATTATTAAGAAATGGAACCGAAATACGTTCATAGATGATTATACCTGGCCCAATGTAAAAAGAGCGCCGAATTACCTGAATATTAGGCAAAACCTTTTTACAAAGCACCTGTTACGTAACGGAATGGAGAGGGAGGGGGGGTCCCGGCTAAGCGTTAAGGTCCTGTTACATGGGGGGGGGTCAAAAATTTGAGAATTTAGCGTTACGTAATTTGTGGACGACCGCTAAGCCCTCAGGCCCATGAACACCACAGAACAATAAAAAAACAAGACCCTGATGGCCGAATTCAGAGAGGCCACTCAAATTGAGCTGTAATTAAAGTGACGTTTCAGTGACGTTTCTGTATAGGTTGACAACTATTTGAGGGACATTTAACTATTTAATATCTAATCAAATTCTTAAGTGGCATTTCTGAATTCAGCCATGAGTCAATTACAATGTTATGGTATGAGTATCTGATTTTGGTAAGAATCTATATATTTGGAGTTCAACATTAGGACCTCTAGGCTGACCAGTTGGTTCACAATCAGATTGAATGAAGATGTTTCACCTGTAACATATCCTCAACCCTTTCCTCATTTGCCGGTACTGGTTCCTGCACCACAGCAGGCAGCTCTAGCACAGGGAATAGCCGTCTCTCTACATCTTCTAATGGCTCATGGATGTTGAACCTGCAAGATAAACTTTCTGTACACTAATATTATACAGGAAAATTTTATACTAGACTCCTTTTTTTTCATATAACACAGTTTTGCCATACAAATTGTTATATAGACCTAAAACCTATGCAGTAGAACTTTTACTTTACCTTTGATACAAACTTTGAATATTTTGCAGTTTTAGAAAGATTAGAAAAACTAAAAACTGGATAGCAATAAAATAAAATAAACTACATGAAGGGTACAAGCAAAGAACAGGGATTGTCCTAAGTAATTGATTTTGAGAAAAACGCAATTTAAAATTTAGAAGTTATAATTTATGTTTGACATCAAAGTATGCAGTAACTTTTACTTAGAACTAATAATGAGTTATTAATAAAAATGTTTTTTGTTAAAATCAGACATTTTAGTTTGAAAATAATAAAATAAAATTAGAGAAAATACAACTGTAATCATATTATATAAAGTATAAAACAAGGAATGTCTGAGTCATCACAAACATAAACAAGGAATGTCCAATTTAGTCATTAGCATCTTTGGTACTTGAATCATGTTTTAGTGTTTCATAAAATATTAAAATATGTGTTTCTCATGCACAAAATGGCATCAGACTCAGACAATTTCTCCTTCTTTTCCGGTATGTCATGGACATTCCCAGTTCTTGTCGCGTTGGGCATAGTTAAAAACGTATTTTTAGCGATATCTGTGGACCGTTTGTGGAATGTAGCAGTTGGCAATCAAATTACCATACACACAGATGTGTTACCAGTACAAAGCAAAAAAATTACAAAATTGTGACATTCCCTGTTCTTTGCCTGTACCCTTCACATATTGCTAATTACTAAACCCTTCTGGGGCCCATAGAACAGGCTAAATAGGTATTGAAAACACACAGCAATAAATTAATTGATGATTTAGGTCCCAACTTACTTCTTATTACAAGTCTTCATGACTCTAGCATTAATCATGCATAAATCACCTGAAAACAAAACAAACATCTATTGACCAATATAAAAAACGAATAAACACGATTTTGATTATCTTTATAACGTATAGAATGCAAACAATTTTATTTGTAAACTAACCCAACATTATCACGACTTTCCTTTGATAAAGTCTGACTAGCCCGCGCATAAGTTGGGAGCTGAGACGAAGCGAAAACCGGCTCGCGGGGCGACCCGACTCATTGTTCATAACTTCTAACAAATCGTCACTGAAATCACGACAAACTCATGTATTTAGTTGTATGCTATATTAATTTAGTAAAAGACGAGTTAGAAAATGTTTATATTTCCCCTACCAAATTTTCCGAATATCCTGAGACCATAGTTGACGATGAGTTATTGTAGCAAAACATAGCGGCCAAGAATCTGCCACCCAACAAAGGTAAAATCTGCCGCCTTTCTTCAAGGATTCTTCAGGATAAAACATTTTCACAAATGTACCACGGAAACTTTGGGAAGTTTCAACAAGTATTTGCAGCAAAACTATTTATCAACTCTACAATTAGACAGTAAATAACAAAAAGCAATAGGTAAACACCCAAATTACACAGTGCCAGAAAGAAATAGAAATAGGTACTACTGAAGTAAAAAGAGCGCCAAATTTTGGTTGGCGTCACTTTGGCACTTTATAAGTGTTGCCATATAAATAATTAAAAGCTCCCGTGCGCGATTCTACTTTTTTCCAAATAAGATTTTCTTCAATTTACTTTCACAAACGAATAAAACGCTTCAACTGAAAATATGGGATATCATGAAATACTTCATTTTCACTATTCCTGAACTGAATGGTCGTCGAAATGTAGCTCTACTATTAAGTAGAGTAGAGAGAGAGACACTCGTTACCAAACCATCCGTCCTAATAATATAAACGCAAAAGCAACTCTGTCTTTGTCTGTTAAGATTTCATCACTGCGCTAAACCGATTTTAATACAATTTGGTATGGAGACAGTTTGAGCCATAAGTATCTAAAAAAGTCAAGGTATATTTTTAAATAATGATATCTAAGTAAACCTGGGAGAAGAATGATGGAAGAATGGCAACTTCCATGGAATTTCCCAGATGTTTTCCCGCCAAAAGACCTGCATTTTTGTCCATAGACAAAAAAATAGTTTTCTATAGTTAAGGCACGGAATATAGTTTTTATTGTTTTATTTACCCTTAATTTTAGAGAAGATAATGGGAATTTTGCGCCACGGAATAAGGGACAAATAAAAACCTCTCATTAAATTCCACCATTTAACCATTTAACCTAGATTAGTAGATTAGGTAATCAATTTAAATGTTTCTTCATTTCTTTATTTTATTTATTATTATTATGACCCGTAGAGTTACCTATAAATCTAATGTAAAAGTTGGAAAAAAAGACACTGCCGAGTTTCTTGAGGAGTTTCTTCTCAGCAGATGTCACCTTTCGAAGCGCTGGTAGCTTCAGACATGTAAAGAGCCCATGTGGTTAAACTGTGCCTGAACTATTTCATGTCTCACAATATATTTTCACTCAAGAACCGTGGTCCCACTGCGATGTCCCACTGGTGGGACAAAACTTTTCCGTGGTCCCACCGAACACACACTTGACCCTATTCGTTACAATGTGGTATGTAATAGTCGCTGATTGGTGGGACCACGAAAAAGTTTTGTCCCACCAGTGGGACCACGGCTCCGGAGTGATTTATTCTAATAAACTTTTTGACGATAATATCTGCGTCCACGGTAGAGCAACACTTGGCCGCCCTTTCTGTTTATAATTTTAAACTCGTCAGTATTATCCATAGTTAAGTCATCTTAATATTCCGCAAAATTATTTTATTGTGCTAGCATAATAATAATGTTACATTATTGACAATTTCAAAAACAAATGAAACTAATGTTACTGCCGTTTGTGTCAGTTCAAATCATAGTTTATAATTAAAGTGCATGTCAGATTTAATAGTTTTATCAAATTAGGTATATTTCATAATCGAGGGGGTTTCTTAAGATTGCTACCTACCTAGCTAGGTACGTAGGATAATACCACAGAACAAAAAATCTTATTTATAATGTAGGTAATATTTACCATATGGCGTTCCTTCAATTCGGCGTAACAAAACGGTCAAACGGCGTGTTTGGTGGGACCACGAAAAAGTTTGGTCCCACCAGTGGGACATCGCAATGGGACCACGGTTCCGGAGTGTATATTTTACATATGTAAATTAACAATGTCGTGGTACGAAATAGCGTCACAGTTATGTTAAGCTCCTAAAGAGAATCGCATTAAGAGATCGCGGTAACCCCCCAGGAAGAAATAAACAAACGCAAGTTTAACTAACAGTTTATTAAGAACTAAATAGTAAAGTACATTATAATAAATGAATACTCAGTGCTCGTATTAATTTCTATGTTATTTACAAGAATCATGTTCACACTACTAGATAAAAATAATCACGAATCATGCGGAATTTAATATTTTACACGGCGTATTTAAAACTTTGTCCCGCGGCTTCGACCGCTTGCTTCAGTCTGCTCAAACTATTTTTGTTGAGCTGGTCTAATGGCACCCCGGACTTGACACTTTTTTCTAAAGCCGCTTGCGCCTCATCTATTTTATTATCCAGCAAATACATATTAATTAATCTGGAATACGCGTTTCCGAATGAACCTAGTGAAATGTTTTTATTCGACTTGAGTGCAGTAATGAGTTTTTCTATGAGCTCTGGCTGTTTCCTGACGTGACTTTCCTGTAATAGTCGTCTGAAAACGATGCTTTGTACGTCATTCAAACACTTATTCCATAAAGAGTCGGCTTGTTGATCTTTTCCGGCTAAAACATACTCCATCCAAAGTAGGTTGGCTGGCATGGTTTGACCTCTGGAAGCTGCTAATTCAGCTACTTTAAGACCTGAAATTAAAATATTTCTATGATTTAATTCACTAAGTTATGAGAAAGATTCCTTATTTCTACCCACATCAAGTGCTTTGAAACACCCAAAAAAAATTAACAAATAAAAGAACCGACTTCAAAAACCCTTTGAAAAGTAAATAATAATGATTGGCCTTCGTAAGTGGATTACCTAGAAACTTCAGATATATTGTATATTTTTTATTTGTATAAGTTTTATTATTTCACTTTTTTGTGATTGTAATATGTGATGTAACAACACACATTCATTAATACATCAAGTAAAAATGGCATAATGCCAATTGCTCATCACCCTTTACAAAATGTTGCTATCTAAGGTGCAAGGACGTCAATCGTTGAGGCGTTCTCCTGGTTCTTCACCACCGTTTCTATTTTACCACATAAACTTTCAACAGTATAAGTTGCTTCCCAGCCTTATACAGAAATCGAATTGCCACCCGTGAAATACATTGAGGAGTTCCGGTGGTCATCCTTGGTCTTCATCATCAGTTCCACGTCACCAAATAATGTTTTTGAAACGCAACTGCTTGAGTTAAAACAGAACATATCAAAATGTCATAGATCCTCTCATCAGACCTCGACTTTGATCACAACGGGACCAACTTGGAGAAATACCCTATTGACTAAAAAAAAGAATCATCCAAATCGGTCCAGCCATCTCCGATTAATCGGTGAACACACATAAAAAAAAAAGCGTCGAATTGAGAACCTCCTCCTTCGGTTTTTTTGAAGTCGGTTAAAAAAGCTTGAACCATAACCAATGTAATAAAACTTACATTTCTCCACGAACACATCATCCTCTATGACCGAAGCGAGCGCATTACTACGTGGGAACTTGACCAAGGCTGCGAACAACTCTTCATCAGACTGCGCTGAGTTGACGCTCTCGTACAGACTGTCGATATGCTGCGGCCCCGCGCCCCTCGTGAAAATAGCCAGCGTAAGCTTATCATCGTAAGTTACATTCCGCTTCATAACATCAGACAAATGTCCACCCAACTCCTGAATCTTCTCAACTTCCCCGCTCTCACCTAATTTTTTAAGTAAATATTTCAGAACGTTCGCCTTCGCTATTGTGCCTTCGTTCAACATTTTGATGGCATAATCCAAAGCCTCCACAATTTTGCCTTCTTGAATTAAATTCTCAATACGCGAGGTCACTTCTTGCTTGGAATGTTTCTGGTCTACTGGTGGTTTCCTTTGTGACTTTTGCGGTTGCGTTTGCGTTTTCTGTTCCTTCTTTGGCTTGGTGGCATGTTCTTCCGGAATGACGAAAGGGACTTCTTGGTTTTTGGATTTCAAATGTTTTCCGAGGTAAGAGAGGAATTGTTCGCTCGGTGTTTCGCCTTCTTCCTGTAGGATCGTCCACAGACCGAGCGCTTTGTCAGTTTCGTTGGCTTTGCAGTATGTTACGAGGAGATGGTAGAAAATATTGGAGCGGTCGATGTGTGACAGCTGTTTCGTGGCTTCTAATAGTCCTTCTAGGTATTCGGATTTGCCTTCCTGTAAAAAGAAAATAAATAATGACATGTTGATTTTTTTATAGTGCCATTTCAAACAAAATACAAATTTACTCGATAGCGTAGGGGGTTAGTACTATTATCTATTCTGTGGTAGGGGTAGTGAAACTGCCTGCTGGGCAAAATTTATGTCATGTGCGCGAATATTTGTACTCGAGTTATGGACATTTAGTATTTATATGTCTAGTATTTATATGGCAAAAGCCTGCGACTTCATTTGTTGGGAATTTGGTTATCTTTGTTCCATCGGGAACTGTATACTTTTCCAGGGTAAACAGTAGCCTTTGACCTTCTCTGGTCCTCCAACTATTTATATGCAAAAAATCACACTGATTCGTTTCTCCGTTGCTGCGTGAAAGGACGAATCAACAAACACTTTCACAATCATAATATATGTAGGATAGTTGGATATATTGATGTTTATAAGTATTCGTTACTTTGTGTAGTACACATAGTATAGAAATTCCTAGTCTTGAACTAGATCAATGTGTGTTTAGTATCCAAGTTATAATAATTCTGATCTTAATTAAATATGTTTTTATTATTTACAAAAATTACATTATTATTATTATTATATCAAACTCAATGGCCCAATGTAGGGTTATCCTTGCTGCAGTGAACTACAAAGAAACACAAATGTCCAGACCCCAAAACCAGTACAAATATGATACGATTATCTGGGACTCGAACCCTGGACCGCTGGCTTTTTAGTCCAACAGAAGTGATGTGGCAACTAGGAGGTCGTCAGGGGCTAGTCGACGATCGCAGCTACGTTGTCGCAGCACGGTCAACACTTACATCGACGTAGCGCTGGCAGGCGTCGTCGAGCCGCTGGCGGCGCGTCTGCAGCCCCGGCGTCTCCAGGATGCGGCGCGCCTGCCGCAGCCGCCCGCACTCCACGAAGGCGAGCACCAGGTCGTGTAGCACGTTTACTTCGCCATGAATCTAACACAAAAATATGGTGAGATTATAGCACAGGTCTAAAAGAAGGCAACACAAGAGGCATCAGGGAGGCTCTCTGTTTCAATACATTAAATCCAGCAAATGCAAAGGCGCGCAAACACGGCTGTAATTATAATCATAAGCTGATAAATGAAGCAGAGATGGAAAAAATAGGAGCCGTATAAGTTTTTTATTATATTGGGACAGTATGGGGAGATCCGAAACTATAGGTATTACAAGGAACATTAATAAAAAAAATCATACATTTCAAAGTTTTTTCCGATTTTGAAGAAGTTGCAGAAGTGGCAGAAGTTGGTCAAATTAAATAAAATTCTCAGGAAAAATCATTATTAATTTTTCTTGTATATGCCTAATCCTTTTTTTATTTCCTTGCAATCGAAGTGAAAAGCAGAGTGTAAAACTCGAGCATAAAACCCATATTACCCTCGACGTGACGATCGACCCTCGCCGTACCGACTCGGGTGGCTATATGCACGTCTCGGCTGAACAACTTTCTTGTACTCTTTACATCGTTCGTTGTAAAGAGCCCTGACGGCCATACATTTTATATGGCCGTCAGCGCTCTTTTTACAACGGACGATGTAAAGAGTACAAGAAAGTTGTTCAGCCGAGACGTGCATATAGCCACCCGAGTCGGTACGGCGAGGGTCGATCGTCACGTCGAGGGTAAAATGGGTTTTATGGGTTTTATGGGATGTATACTAATCGGCCTATGTATGAAAACTTGATAATTTTCCTGAAAATTGACCTATGTTTCTTTAGAAAAGTTGTAAAGTATTGTTCACTTGGCCCACAGTCAAAGGTTCACCCACTAATCTCCAGAAACAACCAAATATTAAGTATTTTATGATGGTCGATGGTTGTTCACTGCTCGCAACTTTGGTACTGCAAGCTGTAGAAAGTGAACCAAAACTCGTAAAATGGGGTCTTGTTTTGTAGGTAAGTATACCAGGATTCATAATTCTATACATCATTTTGTTCCACATTCTATCGATTCCCTATCGATATAGCATAATTGAAGAAAATATTGAAAATTTATAAAATCATGTTTGGGAAGATAATACTCAAAATCTATGACTTATAAAAAGAATATTTATACTGCGGGGTAGAGAATTTAATGTAGCTCATTTTTGTAAGTAACAGTTTTCTCCTAGATATAATAGTTTTTATTTCAAAACGGAAAAATCCGTGGCGAGGGACTTATTTTCAATAAAAAAGGGGGGAAGGGGGAGGGGGGGAATTGATCTGACACCAATCTGGTGTCAAATTGTTACATTCAATGCCGTTCAATCCAAAAATTTGACTGGTCTATTAGGTTAGTGTTATGATTGTACTTCAAGCATATTTAAAAAGTAAAAAAAAAACTTAGAAAAAAAACAAAATCGAGCAGGAATTTAGTTCATTTACGTTCGATTTGTTAAATTTGTTTTGAGAAAAGCACTATACAAGCTTCTACCAATAAGTGCCATACTGGACTCGTACATAGAAATCCTCGCCTACGGCTCCGATTTCAAATCGTACTCGTCCAGTATGGCTTACTTACTGGTCTCTTTAGCAATTTACTATGGCTTTGGTTAGACGAGATGCTTTAATAATCCAAGATTTTTGGTCCTATTACCTGTGTACTAAGATCAGCCAGCCATTGCAATTTAGTCGCATCCTCCTTAGTTATCAGTGCCTTCATCAGCTCTCCCTTCCACGGCGTGCACCGATATTGCTTGCAGCACGTCTCGAACTGCTTCAACGCACCCTCGACATCCTCTTTCAGTAAGTACACCTTGATCGTGGGTCCCAGGACCACGTTAGAGGGCTCTATGTAGTTGTTGTCCAGCAATACCGTTGTCATCTCTATAACCTGTGAGAAAAAGATGTTACAGTACTATTAAAATAAAATCACCATTCGGCCATCCTCGGTTGTTGTCGGTATCCCTCATTTTTCACATGGAGTATATCAAATTACAGATATGACCTTTAAATATATTACCCGTTATCTTATTAAACACAATATAACAGAAGGATATGAGCAACAAAACCTTTATATTGAAATATGAAAAATATTTATTTACTATTTTTTGACGGTATGACACGCATGACAAATGTCGTACTGTTTACTTACGTAAAACAGTAACTATTGATTAATAAAGAATCATGAATATTTTTATACATATTATAGGTACATTTATATATATCAATAAATAATGCATGTCCATATCGCTTCTGTAAATTTCTTAGGTCTACTGGTAAGTAAAGTCATCATGGCAGGTGATATACATTGCGTTTAGGATACTTTAAGTTGAATGCTACCTAAAAGAAATCGCAGCAATGTTACTTGTGTCATTTTCGTCTCCGGCTTTAGCCGATAATAGCCGAGAAAAGTCGAATCGTTAACTGATTTTAATCATACTGTACACAATAGCAGAGCAACAAAATGAACGCGTTCTTTTGGCATTCATGTAAAGGCTCTTATTTGCCTGAATCCTGTCATGAATAAGAGTTACATAGCTTTGTAATGTAATGGAGATCACTTACGTATATAAATGGATTTGGAGATATGTATCGTAATAACTTACTTTGGCATCTTCTTTCTTCTCAGCCAAGCTATTCAGCATTTGCCAGCATTTGGAATTGAGCATGAAATTAGTCTTATCGTCTTCCGGGTCGTGTTTATGGTCTTTAAGGTACTGAATGGCTTCGTCCACCTTACCAGTCCGCACCAGCGCGTAAGCCATTTGCACGAATTTAAACTTGTTCAAGGCAAAGTCAGGGTCATTCTTAATAATTTCAGCATGGCATTCCTTCGCCTTGTCTATGTTATCATTTAGACAATAAAATTCGTATAACTGTGCAAGAACAGCGTTGCTGAGCTCAAACCCTGAAGCTTTCAAATCAGTCAAAAGTTTGTCCAACTTTTCAAGGTTATTCTCTTTGATGTAGGCAGATATTAGTTGCCTTTGTAAGCGTTTCTCGTTGTCACCTTTGCCTTGAGCCAATAGTCTTTCTAGTTGCCCCGAATTTCTCGGAGAAAACCCTTTTTGTGCCTCCAATGGGACCATTTCAAGATCAGGTGATGTCAGTTGTGAGAGCAATTCTGAAATTTGTGTAGTCATATTCTGTCCTAAGTACTGTTGTATAGCTTCTGCTGATTCTGGACTAATTCTCAAGCCCTTACTATGAATTGCTTCTAAGAGTTCTTTAGCAGCCTCGTGACTGGATAAGTTTTTCACCGATGACAGCACAATCCGACCAACTTCGTTGATTTCATTTTGAACATCGTCATTAGATTCATCCTCAGTTTGAGTCATCTGACTTTGGGAACTGCATATGACATGCAGAATAGTAGCCAACGAATTAATATCCTTGGTTTTGCTCACTGCTATTATCAGAGGTCTCGTGATCAAAGAGTATTGGCCTCTGGGTCTATATTTAAGTGCAACATCAGCTGCCTGTTTCATTTTACCGGCTTGGAGGAGTTCAATCATCAAATTCCTAGCAGCATGCGCAACAGGAACATTGGCGATTTGGAGCTTCAGTATTATATTGAGTGGAGTGTCCTTTTTGATCAAGTGTGGTATCACATAATCTCTCAAAGCTTCTCCACTGGGAATGATGCCATCTTTAACCATGTCTCTGATGATTTGCAAAAGCCCTTCCTCATCACCCTCCCTTCCCTTTTGCGCGAGCAACGGCCAGTAATAATGTTGGCGTATTTCGTGGCCCTCCTTCTGCAGTTCTTTGAATAAACTTTGAGCAAGTTCAGTTCGTCCTTGCTGTAAGGCTGTTTCAGTTGCAATATAAAAGGAATTAGGCACTAAGCCTTCCTCTTTTAACTCCGCACAAGCTTTGATGATGGCTTCTGGTGATTTATTTATTCTTAAAAGTTGTTTCACAAAGAAAGCTCCCTTGAACGGCGTGTCATCTGTGTTAGGTGATTTTGGCATTGTTTTCATGATTTTCTTGGCAGCGTCTTGTTGTCCCTTATTGAGCAGTCTAAGTATTAGATTGCAGACATCTTGGTTGTAGCCCATGCCTTTCTGAAGATGGTGGAAAAGGCTTTCAATTTTGTCACCATGACTGCCAGTTGCTAGATGCTCGATAATATCCAAAATATCCTGGAAAAAGATTAACAAAATAATAAATAATCTCTCATGCATTTGTTGAACATACACTGAAGATACAAACTTCATATATTGATTATTAAATTTAAACTAGTTTATCGACTGTGATATCATCCACAAACATAGAAAAAGACTTACTTTATCTGTCATGTAAGCATCCTTGTCAGTGGCTGTTTTGATGACACTCTCCACACCCTCAACATTCCCTTGTTTCGCATAACCGCATGCTAGAAGAGTGTATGTGCGATTCGTTGGCTGCAATCCTGCACCAGCCATAGTTTCCAGAACAGCCTTGGCTCCTTCCGTATCTCCATGGAAAGCATGCCCCATGACCAAGGCATTCAGAACTGGTTCGGAGACTGGCATGCTAAGTTCTCGCATCTTTTCTAGAACTTTAGTCGCACCCTCAACGTCGCCCTCTTGGCAATAGCGCCACATCAATCTTTGGTATGTCACTCTGGAAATTAAAAATGTTTTCTTGTGTACAGTAAGAACGGTATATAACTTGATAATTTTTTCTTAGCTAATTAGGGAAGGTAATTTGATTTATTTTACTAAATTAAACTCTGAAGTATAACAGATAAAAAAAATTGTAGTTAAATACTTTAAAACATTTTAAGTTATTCATAACTAGCTTCTGCCTGTGCCCTTCTGCTTGTGTGTGCGTGTGTCTGTCTGTATGTTAGATACAGACAGACACATGAATATGTGTCTATTCTAGCTATGAATAACTTAAAATGTTTTAAAGTATTTAACTACATTTTTTTTATCTGTTATACTTCAGTTTAATTTAGTAAAATAAATCAAATAAGCTAGCTAACTAACTAGCTTCTGCCTGTGCCCTTCTGCTTGTGTGTGCGTGTGTCTGTCTGTATGTTAGCTCCGTAACTGCTGAACAGATTTTCATGCAATTTGGTATATAGTTACCTTAGGTCCTAAGATATGGGTGCTTTTAAGCCCAGATAATTCAACAGTTCCCAAGGGAATAACTATAACCCAATTCCACACGGACGAAGTCGCGGGCAAAACCTCGTAATAATATATTTTTAATACATAATTTTCACGTATATCCAACCATTTGGTCAGCACACACCGATAAAGCAGTTAAGCATTGCTTTTTTTCTGACTTGATTTACAAATATGGAGATTTCCAACTGAAAGCTTATATTTATCAAAATAAAATATAGCCTATATTACTCAGGGATAGTGTAGCATTCTTTAAGTGAAAGAATTATTAGAATCGGTTCAGTACTTATGGAGATTACCCCCTACATACAAACAAATTTAACCTCTTTGTAATATTAAGTTAGTATAGTCTCAAACACAAAAGTTTCAATTTGTTAGTTTTTAATTTTAATGTATTGTTTTGTTTACCGATTAGGTTGAAGTCCTTTCTTCTCAAGTTCTTCAAGGAACTGTGCAGGTGAGAATGGGTGCTCATTCTCTATGTACACCCGCAGCAGAGCATTATAATGTGAGATGTCCATGGGGATTCCTCGCTCCGTGAGCACACTCCATATCTTTTGAACTAAGAGCGTCCTCTGTTCTGGTAATTCTTCCGGCACAAGCTCACCTTAGAATTGCAGGAAGAAATTGAAATTAAATATTAAGTAATAATAATTAATGGTTGTGCATTTTAAGTAAATTCAGAAAAGTCCATACCACAGCATCTTATAACCAGCAAGGACTGAGCACTAGTGATGTCATTTTTTGACCTTATTTCGTCAAACACCTCATCTATATCTCTCTTTGTGATGCGGCCAAATCTTCTTGCTTCAGAGTCAAGTTTTTGTAACAATGGCTCCAAGCTCTCTGCTTTCTTGGATGATGCATAGTCTCGCATAAAGACACTAGAATTATGAAAGATATATTTTTTGGCTTTAATTATGAAATTGTTAACTGACTGATTGCACACAGTTTTAAGTAATAGTAGTGTTTTTTGTGGACAGTTCAGTTTCTGAAGTTGTAGTCTTATTATTCTCTTAAAAGGCTTCATTCATATTGATGGCATTAACACAAACAGGATTAATCTTTTTCAAAACACTGATTGGCATGATTTGTTTAATTTTCAGAGGATTGTAGCAATTCTAATTTACCACTTTTCAAATTAATAGAATAATACATAATTCAATAAGATATTTTAAGTCAATCCACATATCTAATTAAGTAGAATATATTGTAATTGATTAATTTTTTTAATGATTTGTCAAAAATTAGATTTTCTTAAAAGTTAATAATTTGTTTTATGATTAATGCTCAATCTTCAAGTGACATACAGCATTATATTAAATATTGAATGGTTTAAAAATATAAGTGACTAGATTTTAACCTTTTGGACGCCATAACACAAAGTTGAACTTTGTGTTAGTTCTCAGACATGCTTGGGGGCCAAAAGGTAGTAGTAAGGAGCATCCTAGGAGTGAAGCTACAGGACAACTCAAGAGACGGAAAAACAAATAGGGACGTCTTTTGTGGAGATGGGAAGACAATCTCAAACTAAAGTATCATTGGACATGAGTGGCAAGAGATAGGGAACATTGAAGAGTCGGAGGATGCCTATACCAAAAAGCACATGAAGCTTAGAGATTAATTTAGTTGAAACATGTATATCTTCATAGATTTATTGTAAAGTATCCGAATAAGGCTATATTATTATCTGTAGGTACAATTTCTATATAATGTTTTCGTGTACTAAATCTGTAACGATTTAAGGCATAGGTAATAAATAGTATATCAAACTTACTTGTTAGCGGAGCACAAAGCTTTAGGATTGACCAGTAAATTTGATTCTGCGGTCTTAGCCGAGTTCAGTATCAGCGTTCTCGCCGCACCAGTAAAGTATCGTACAAATTTCGTAGAACGTAGAAGCGACGACATTTCGATGTCGTGCCTTATACCTTGAGTTTATTATTTTAAACTAGTAATTCGGTGTTTTAGTAGTTTTTGTTGCGATAATATCGCTCCACGAAAAATCTGCACTAAAAGGATTTGATTTGAGGTTATCTTGTTATGTCATCTGTCACATCTGGAACTGTTGCAGTTTGTATGAAAAACGCGCAAGAAACCCGCACGCTGGACCATAGATTAGAAGACATTGTCTATGGTCTACTCTACACGGAAAAGGGAATGAACGAATTAGATAACTACCTACGACATCAATTATTGTCATCCAATTCAATTCAATCTCAATCAATCACATAAAATAAAACTTGGAAGTACAAATACGTCAAATTCATTCGGGCCAATCGAAAAGAAAGAGGTCGTGTATCATCGATTGACCTTCGTGCATTAATAAAGTTTAGTCTTATTCTCATAAATTATCCACTTGGATATAAATAATGGTAAGTCACAATATGCAATTTTTCCAGTGACATTGATTCGACCTTCATTAACATGCAATGTAAATCATGTTGATCATTAAATTTTATCCTATATAGTTCCCATATTTATTTATCAAAGAACACTGAGTTTGAACATGTGGTTTCAGCTAAACGATTGCCTACACGACATGATTAGAATTATACCGGCTTAAAATACCGCCGAAAATCAGTCCATGGTGGGGTTATCATAATTAAGATAAATTAATCTATAAAACCTTCGTGATTGAATTTAGGGATTTAGTGTATTCATGACTAGCATTTATTTAAAGTCAAAGCCATGTCCTGTTGTTGGAGTTCAACGACTACAGATTCTTCCCAACCTCAAGTCATAATAGTCAATAAGCCAGTTACCATGGTAATAACTTAAATATATAAAGTTACATAACTTTTCATATTTAATCATTCTTTTGAAATATAAAATTGGTTTTGAAAATTGGTTACAATGTTTTCTGAAGTGTGTTGTACTTATTCCTATAAGATTCTTCTATAGCCTGTCTCATTTTAATTTATTGATGTTTCTTTAACTTTCAGGCTGCACCAATTAAAGTGGTTGTGACTGGAGCGGCAGGTCAGATTGCCTACTCTTTGTTGTACCAGATTGCATCTGGAGCAGTTTTTGGCCCGGAACAACCTGTCTACCTCCACCTCCTGGATATAGCTCCTATGATGGGTGTCCTAGAGGGAGTGGTCATGGAACTGGCTGACTGTGCATTACCTCTTCTTGTAGGAGTTTTGCCCACTGCTAATCCTGAAGATGCATTCAGAGATGTTGCTGCTGCCTTCCTTGTTGGTGCTATGCCCAGGAAAGAAGGCATGGAAAGAAAGGACCTTCTCTCTGCCAATGTTCGCATTTTTAAAGAGCAGGGACAGGCCATTGACAAAGTTGCCCGTAAAGACATTAAAGTGCTGGTTGTTGGAAACCCAGCTAACACCAATGCTTTAATTTGCTCAAAATATGCTCCTTCCATCCCTAAGGAGAACTTCACAGCTATGACTCGCCTGGATCAGAACCGTGCTCAGTCTCAATTGGCAGCTAAATTGGGAGTACCAGTGAAGGATGTCAAGAATGTTATTATTTGGGGCAACCACTCTTCTACCCAGTTTCCTGATGCGTCTAACGCTGTCGTAACTGTTGGTGGTGCCCAGAAGCCTGTACCAGCTGCTATCAATGATGATGATTATTTGAAAAACACCTTTGTATCCACTGTACAGAAGCGCGGCGCAGCTGTCATTGCAGCAAGAAAAATGTCCTCTGCTCTGTCCGCAGCCAAAGCTGCATCTGACCATATGAGGGATTGGTTCCTTGGCACTGGTGACCGCTGGGTCAGCATGGGTGTTGTTTCTGATGGATCTTATGGTGTGCCTAGAGATATTGTGTTCTCCTTCCCAGTAACCGTCACAAATAGCAAATGGAAGATTGTAGAGGGCCTTACTATCTCAGACTTCGCCCGAAAAATGCTGGATGCCACTGGCAAGGAACTGGCAGAAGAGAAACAAGATGCTTTGGATGTTTGCAAAGATTGACTGAGTTAAGTTTAAGATCGATAATTATTGTATTTAATAGCATTACACTTATTTGTATAGGTTTACCTAACGGTTTTTGTTAGATAAAGTTATTGGCAAAAATAAAATTGTTGATATAATTTCTAATGCTTTATTTATTGATTGTATAATCAATCAGTTTATCCATGGTAAAAGGTCAAAATTAAATGGTCTCCTCATACATATGCATCTGCAGCTGTGCTGGCTTGCTATGAAAACAATTATAGATGATGAGTAATGTAATATTGTATATATAACATATAACATGTAATATATAATAGTTCATGAAATCGGATGAAAATATTTTACAATAAGTACCTACTAATAGAAACGGCACCAGAAGTCTTGACTCTGATACAGACTTCTTATCAGTAGGTTAGTTCTTTGATAAGATTACAATGGTTATTTTAATGAGTAAAAGATAACACGTCTTCTTTATTTCTATTGATTGCAGGATTTGCTATTAATTAGGCGTCGTCAGTGCGTAACGAAATCGACAATCTACAGACAGGCAACGTAATTTTTTTAATTATTACGTAGTAAGCAAAGATAACTATAATCACTAGTTACGTAGGGTAGGTACACACGTAGGTTATTAGGCTGGCGCGACTGGCGAGACAAGCAAAGCGATGTCTCAGACCAGGTGAAAAGAGAAACAGATTCAGCCTGGGACTTGAATCGAAACCTACATCTTTACTTCACCGGTGACAAAGAGAATCTAAAATAAATTCCTAAATAACTACGAAAATGTATCAAAATTAAGTGGACTGTGTACCAACGGCAAAACTCACCTTTTTCATACAAAAGGCGATAACGATTTTCAAATTTTAAATGTTAACCGATTTTGTTTTTTTTTTTTATTATCAGTCAGTATAAAATCTAGGTCTATACGCTTTTTGAATATTGATTTAAGACAAGAAATTAGTTTTGTATGCGAATACTGAAACAACAATAAAACTGAATTTATTGATTATTGCGAAATTACTTATACCTATTGAAAAAACCAAAACTATCAAAATTGGTGAACATCTGTTAACATTTAAGAGGTGGAAATCGTTATCGCCTTTTGTATGGAAAGTTGTGGATTCACACTCCTCTTAATTGATTACAAACCATACAGTACGTAAGTACGTACCCTAATGGCCTCATGTCGCCTCGTCGGCTATCGCACGAGACATATTCAATGCACATTTATTCATACACGTAAGAATGAGATAAAAATATCTAAACCCATGAAAGTCCAGTGGGAAGATGTCAAAATACCTTCGCCTTTTCCCGTAGGGGACAAAGAAAAAAAAAGATTGTCGAGTAAAAGTCAAAATCGCTAGCAGCTATTACACGGCCAGTAATCTTCATAGAACCTGTCAGGTACATTATGTCTATGGTTTGTCGATGGATACTGTGTGTGTGATGCCGTGGCAACAGTCAATTGACATTCATCCCAAATATATGCTAATCGTGGTAGGATTGGCGGCGTCTGAGAGCGTGAATTGGAACGCAGCGTTGCTACTCCCACCTACTCCCGCGTTTTTTGATAATACATGGTTTAACATTTTTAGTGAAGTATTACTAGTTTATCGTTGATCGAGTGAAGTTATGTTGATTTTTATCCATGCTTATCCTCTCACTTAAATTAGTAATACTTGGTGCTTGGCTTCGCGTGGTATTTATCCTTGCGGGTCGTGTGTGTTTATCGTTGATCGAGTGAAGTCATGTTGATTTTTATCCGTGCTTATCCTCTCAGCGGTAAATAATTGTGTTGTGTTAAGTATTAACGTATCACCATGTACTATAAGTGCTGTATCGAAAACTGCAAGTAAACGACAGGACGTTAAAATGCATCAGTTTCCCACATCGGAGATAGGACTCCAAAAGTGGTTACGGTGTATTCGTAGTGCCCACCTCAGTAATTTAAGTGTGCCAGAACTTCGAACATTGTATGTGTGCCATAAACATTTTGAGACACGATTTATAACGAGCTCATTTCGTTTACGACTTAGTTCATTTCCTACTTTATTCACTGCACACGAGATGTCAAGGGGATTACCATCAGAACTTTCCGAGAATGAAGGTAAAAAAACACAAATTTGTAGGATTATTTATATTTATCAGCTTTTTATGTGAGTTGGCCGCTAGTTTATTCAGTCATAATCACCACGTTAATGTTAATATTTGTGCTTTCATGTTATCAAAGTGAATGCCTAATACTTCCTGATAATTTATTTAGTTTGAAAACTCGAAACATACCATTTCTGTCAAGTAAACAAAGGTTATGCTTTTAGGCATACAATGTATCACATTAATATTATAAGTGCAAAGTTTATGTAAAGTATGTGTATGTTTGTTACTCCTTTACGCTTCAATGGTTGGGCGAATTCAGTTGAAATTTGGCATAGAAGTAGCACATGCCCTGGATTGATACAGACTATTGATGATGATGATGGTGGGTGGGGACGCCCGGCCGTCGACAGGCGGGCGGTCGATCTGCGTGCGCTGATCATTCAGCCCAGTTCCCCAAGGTTTGGAGCCGAGGGTTACTATCGCGGCGGCACTCCCATCCAGCACTGATCCCATCTTCTTGTTTTCCTGCAGAACATAAGTACATCCTGCAGGTTCAGGCTACTGATCTCGGTTTCATCTATTTTATCTTCCCCGAAGATGTCATATCTCAGTGACGAGTACATGACACAATCGGCTAGGAGATGTTTGCTAGTTTCTTCCTCCCCACAGTGTGGGCAGAGAGAATCTGATCTTACCCCAATTACTGACAGGTGTCTATTAAGTGGGCAGTGGCCTGTGATTGCCCCTGTCAGTATACTGAGGTTGTACTTACCAAGCTTTACTAGATACCTGGTCCTTTTCTGGTTTAATCTCCTTATCATGAGTTTTGCTTGTCTGCACGCCTGTACAGTCCTCCATTCTTCATTGGTTATTCCCTCAATGTATCTTGAGATGACTCCTTTGGTAACCACGGCTGAAATTGGTAGAGCCGGTTCGGGCCCCAAATATTCTTGGTCAGCCCCGGCTCTTGCCAGTTCGTCTGCCTTATCGTTGCCCTCTACTCCGCTATGTCCTGGCACCCATGCCAGTGTGACCGTGGCCTCTGATCCCAGGTTGTTTAGCTCAGCTTTGCACTCTAGTACCAGCGCCGATGTAGTGCTGTGTTTGTCTAACGCCTTGAGCGCCGCTTGACTATCTGAGTAAATAGTTATATTCCCCTCCGGTCTGCTTTTGTCTTTTAGGATAGTCTGTGCACATTTCGTGATGGCCCACACTTCCGCTTGGAACACGCTTGTGTATCTTCCCAAGGGAATTACAATACTCTTTTCCATTTCAGGGATGTAGATCCCTGCTCCCGCCCGTTTGGTTGAGGACTTCCACGAGCCATCCGTGTAGCACGTAACTATTGGGGTTTGTGTGGTTTGTTCCCAGTTCTCTCTGTCTCCGATGTGTACTCTGTATCTCTTATCGAAGCATCTTCTTGTCTTTATGAGATCATTATTGTACATCAGCGAACTGATGTAGTCTTCTGCCTTGTTTTGTATTGTAGCGTGTCTTTTGTCCAGAATGTTTCCTTTCCACTCTTTGTTGGTCTTCATTCGGTACCATTGCTCTGTTGCTCTTTTCTCCGTTTCTAAGTGGACTGGGTTCAGACCTAGCATCATTTCCATTGCTTGGGTTGGCGTGGTTCTCATTCCGCCCGTGGTCATGAGACATGCAAGTCTTTGTACTTTGCTTAGTTCCTTTCCCAGTTCCTTCACTTTTGCTCTATGCCACCAAACTACAGCTCCATATAGGAGTCTCGGGAGTATCACCGCTTTGTAAATCCATTGTACAATGCGTGGTCTTAGTCCCCAGCGTTTGCCTATTGCCTTTTTGCACTGCCATAGCGCTATGGTAGCTTTCCTGCATTGGTCTCTAATGTGAGTGCTATACAACAGTTTGCTATCTAGCGTCACTCCTAAGTATTTGATTTCTTTGTTTAGATCTATTTCTACACCCCTTATTTCTATAGGTTTGAGTGTGGGGATCTTTCTTTTGTTTGTGAAAAGCACAAGTTTCGTCTTGGCTGGGTTTAGGTCCAGTCCTCTTTTCTGGCACCATTGTATAATTTGACTTATGCCTCTATTCATGACTTCCCTTATGACATTAAGGGTTCTGCCTCTCACTAGTAGCACTCCATCATCGGAGTACGCTTGCATGTATATCCCTCCTTTGTTCATCTCCCTAATGAGAGAGTCCAGTAGAAGGCACCAGAGGAGAGGGGACAGGCATCCCCCCTGTGGAAAGCCCCGCCTCGTCCAAATTTTCTGCGATGTGCCTCCCAGCTGGGCTGTCACTGCTCTTCCCTTGAGCATGCCCATGATCCAATTCCTTATCATTGGGCTTATGCTGTCTCTATCTAGACTGTCTTCTATAGCTTTAAAAGTTGCCCTGTCAAACGCTCCTTCTATGTCGAAGAAGCAGCCCAACGCAAATTCTTTTTCTTCTATGGCTCTCTCTGTTCTTAGTGTTAGATTGTGCAGAGCCGTCTCTGTGGATTTCCCCTCTATGTATGCATGTTGGTTACTATGCAGTGGTAACCTGCTGGCTTCAATTTTGCCTTTTATATAGCTGTCCACTATCTTCTCAAGTGTTTTGAGTATGAAGGATGACAGACTTATGCTTCTGAATGATTTAACTTCCTGGTAGCACTTCTTCCCTGGTTTTGGCAGGAAAACGACTTTGACCTCGTTCCATGCTTTTGGGATATGGCCTAGTTCTAGGCTTCTTCGTAAGATATCTGTTAGTCTCTGTTGGATGTACTTTAGCCCTTTTTGTAATAAAATAGGCATTAGGCCATCCGGACCTGCCGCTTTGAACGGGGCAAACGAATGAACTGCCCAGCTTATTGTTGTCTCGTTAATCATCTTTACCGCTTCATCGGTGTGTGGCGAGTCTAACTCTGCAGCAGCTTCCGCTGTGGTGCTCTCTTCAGTCCGGCATTCCGGGAAGTGAGTCCTCAGCATCAGTTGTAGTATCTTTTTAGGTTCTGTGATTGTTTCATTTCCAACCCTTAGGCTACCAAGTTGGCAGGTTCTCTCCTTCGACAGTATTTTTACCAGTCTTGCTGCTTCTGAATACTTTTGTATCTCTCCCGTGAAGGTTTTCCAACCTTGTGTTCTTAGTTTCTCTCTTTGGTTTGAGTATGTATTCCTACTCTTCCGGTATTCGGTCCAGCTTTGATCATCATTCCTTTTCAGGGCGTTTCTCATAGCTTTCCTCGTCTTTTTTCGCAGTTTTTGCATCTCTTTGTTCCACCATGGTTGCCCCTTTTTGCTTTTCAGCACTCTTTCTGGGCATGCCTCGTGGTAGGCTTGTAGAATTGTCTCACCTAGTTCTTGTGCCCCTTCATCTATTTGTGACCTTGATACAAGTTCATTGGCGATTGGTTTCCAATTACTCATTATTTCTTCGAATTTGTCCCAGTTCGCTTTCCTAGGATTTCTTACTTTGGCTTTTTCCGTGTAGTAGCCCAGATTGTACAGCAGTCTTCTGTGATCCGACATGCTGTCTTCCCTGTCCACTTCCCAGTCCTGTACTTTGTTACTTAGCTCTCCGGATGTTAGTGTTATGTCTAGCACTTCCCTTCTGGCCCTAGTTACAAAAGTTGGTGTATCTCCTATGTTTTGTATATCTAGATCGTTGCTTACGATAAATTCCAAAAGTGATTCCCCCCTCCTGTTGGTGTCGGTGCTACCCCACACTTCGTGGTGTGAGTTCGCATCGCAACCAACAAGAATGGGCATCCTCTTACCTTTGTATTCCCTTATCGCGTCCTCTAGTTCTCGCGTCGGTGCGTCGCTCTCGCTTGGCATGTAGCAGGTCGCGATCGCCACGTTGAGCTTCCTCCCTTCCTCTGTTGATAGGTGGGCTTCCACAACAACAAGGTCTCTGAAACATATGGTCATTAAACAGCCCATATCACTAATGTCTCTACTAACATATATGCATGTCCTTGGGGGTAACTCACCATTCCTTTCGTAGTGGAGGTTTCCCCCCAGGCTGCCAAGTCCTGCCACTTGGTTTTTCCATGCGTATGGTTCTTGTAGCAGGGCTATGTCGACTTTGTCCCTCACGATATGTTGGCACAGTTCGGACATTGCATCCTTGCAGTGCTGGAGGTTTACTTGACAGATTCTTATTTGTTTGTGCGTGTCTGTGAGTGTGTGTGTATGTGTACATGTGTGCTGAGTATTATGCATGTCTGTGCTATCCAGTGGGGATGTGTTTATTGTTTAGTGTGTGCTTCCAGCCTCCACCCTTCCTGGGTCAAGTTTGTCCTCCCCGCCCTCCATCATCGCTGGATGATGGGTGACGGTTTGGGCCCTCTCTCCCCGGTCTGGTGGTGGCTTAGCTATAGCATCCGCGGTACTCCCATCCCAGCTGCGCTTGCAGTGTGGGCACTGGGTGGTTTGCTCCGCGGTTGCTGTGCTTCCCCCCACGTTGGCCCTAACCAGCTTCGCTCTCACTTGAGTGGCCTGGAAGTAGACCCACCTGGTGGCATTGACCCCCCAGGTGTTCTCCACCGCCGACGGCACAGAGAAGTAGAGGCGTGTTCCTGTCTGCTGGCTCTCCCTGCTGACCAACGTCCACTCCTGGGTGTGAAGCTCGTCTTCCCGATCCACGTTTTGTCTCCTGAGCATCTTGAGGGGGTCCTTAGGTAGGTCCTCCTCTGGCCCGGGCACCCAAACGTGGACACGGGTCCTATCGAGCCTGCGTGCTGACACCCTACTCCCCGACAGTTCTCCGAAGTCGCGTTCGAGAAGCCACTGCCTCGCCTCTGTCGTGGATGGAGTCACAAGGAAGAATCCTTCTGACACCAGCCCCGACATAGCGAACTGCAGTGACTTCCCGTCTACGTCCCCGTCCACTGCCTCCTCTATTAGGCACGCCAACCTTCTCCTTATTGTGGTTCCCTCGGCCGCCCCCAGCGAAACCCCATCCTCGCGTGCTATCGCCACAGCGAGCTCCCGCTGACCTCTGGCGGTCGAGCGGGGACCCTCTGCGGCCGCCCCACGATTCTGACGCTTCGCATGTGGACGATCCGAGGGTCCCTCCTCCGGATCAGTTGGTTGCCTCTTCATTTTCTGGGGCCTACTGACCTGGTGGGCTATCCCCACACCACTAACTAGGTTTATGCCCACCACCTCAGTAAGTCCCTTCTTATGCACATGCCTTCGCGCGATTCTAGCCTTCTTCCTCTCTGCCTTGGTGGTGTACCTGACGAAGCCCTCCTCTTCCTTGGGGGTTGCCGCCTTGGCGGTTTCCTCCCTTGGAGTCGGGGACGTCAGCAGGGACTCCTCCTCGGCGAGGGTCAGGCTCTTCATCGCCCTCTCCGTAACCTTCTCTATCTCCTCCGGCATAGGCGAGGGTCCCCCTTGCACCGTCTTGTTGGTGCTCGGCATCCCTCTCGCTTCTGCCCCTTCCTTCGCTTTTTTCGGGGGTCCACCTTGCGCTAGGCTTGGTTTCCCTCCCTTTTCTGACTTTTCGTCCTCTGGTTTGGTGGGTTTACTTTGTAAAAACGGGTTTTGACACCCAGGGTTTTCCATATTTAAACGAGTTTGCTGGGAAGAAATAAAAATGAGGGGACAGCAGTGCTCCCTTGCCGATCCTCAGCTCAATTTACCTACGTAGTGTGCGCCACTACCCCTACGCAGGAGCGCATTCGCGACAGTGATTATGCCGAGTGCGCTGGCCAGGTTAACGTCCCCCACCATGATACGTGTAGACACCCTCCTGGATCGGTTGGTTCGGGGTTCACTGATCTACCGGGTACTCGCTAGTGAGTCCCCGGCTTCAGTTCACTCCCTTATCTCCCTTTCCTAGTCCCCCAGGCCCTACCTCCCCCCTTGCGGGAGGAGATAGCTCCTGTGGGACCTTAGGCGGCTGCACGCATCATAGTCTCCCTTACGGGGTTGGCAGCTCCTGCAGCACTTTGTGTGGTTGGTTCGTCTCCGGGTTCGCTTCACTCTCTGGTACTCACTATTGAGTCCCGAGGTTCTGCTCCCACCTTCGACTAGCCTTCACACGTCCTACAGGCCCTGCCACCCCACCCTGGCCAGCCCACTCCGCACGACCCCCCTCTGCCCACAGTTTCCTGTGTGGCCCTCGGCACGCACTAACACCTTGGCCCTTGGGGGTGTTTTGGTACATATTGTGATCCTCACCCTTGCAGGTGCTGATACCAATATGACCTAGAGCCCTCACCCTTTATCCTGGCTTGGGACAGGCGCCTTAGCCCCCCCGAGAAGGGACTATGACGGCGGATACAGACTATTTGTTATACCAGAAAATTTAAAAGTTCCTAAGGCTATAATGGACCGAATTTTATGCAAACAATGTCAGGGGCAGCGGCCCTAACATGCATGGCAAAAAGATAAATTAGAACCGTTTATCTCTAAGTGCGTCTCTCTCTCACTAGTGCCGACGAAAGAGATAGTCATAGATATAAACGGTTCTAATTTATCTTTATGGCATGCATGCTAGGGCCGCAGAAGCTAGTAACTCATATAATAGGCAATGTCTTATGATACCACATAATTATAATTGAACAAAATAAATAAGCAAAAATACAATATGATAGTATATAAAAATTAACATGTGGTAATTGATACATTCAACATAGTCACATTATGTGTGTCAAAATAACATACAATTAATGATAAAATTACTATCAATTTATCATTTATTAGAATCAAATAGTATTTATAAAAAGAAAACAAAGTTGTATACAGGTTCATCTCCACTGTGTGTCCAAAAAAATATTCAAACTAGTTATTGGTGGATTTTTGAGAGAATTTCCTTAGAAAAGTTTTAAATAAATAAATATGTATAATGACATGCAAAGCTGGGATTTATCCCTAATTTATAATATATAAGAGGGCCTGAGAAAGTATTGTAAAATTGTATCAGCATGTTACCCAAGAGGAAATAAGAGAAACAGAGGGAGACAATATAAACGATGGGTGGACAAAATCGTGGAGATGGCCGGCAGGACGTGGACCAGAGTGGTCACAGTTAAAGAGAACTGGAGAAAAATGGGGGAGACCTTTGCCAGAAGACACACAGATATATAAGTCCGATTAGCATATCTTAAGTGATATATAAGTCCGGTTAGCATATCTTTTTGTTAATTTATTATTATTGTCTTATTAGGGCTATACATAAATATAATATAATATAACAAGCTTCTGCCCGCGATAGCCTATTTGCTATTCCAGCTTATAAGCTATCTCTGTGACAAATTTAATCCAGATCCGTTCAGCCGTTCTGGCATGATTGAGTAACATACATCCTTCGATCCAAACTTTTGCATTTATAATATTTATATTATAGTAGGAAGTAGGATATAATATTTTAAATGTATACTGTGGTAATTACGTGCAGGAAAAGTATAAAAATTATTCTTTTTAATTTTCAGTGGATGTGAGTATTGATCACTCATACTCCAGAAAGAGGAAACTTGAAGACCATACCTACACTAAACCAGCAGGTAAGTTTTTATAGCTTTAAATGGTGACAATTTATATTTGAGGATTATATATGTACTTATCCTTAAATGTAAATTGTTTAATTCTCACATATTGTTCCCTTTTTCAATGTGAATATCCTAAAGTATATGTATACTTTAAACCAGCAGTCGACAGAATCACAACAGATAATTACTCACTAAATTAAATTCTTCACTGGCTTCGTAGGTAATTAATATATCCACAATGTTACGATTTCCTACCAAAATTACATTCACAAGGATGTAAGAAAATTTTGTCTTGAACTCTAGAAACATTATTAAGTATTCATACTTTTACTGTCTTTTAACTTTTGATTTTTATGTCCGTTTTACCAGTGACTCTGGTGTAGGAGTGGGTTGATTAGAAATCATTATGATTGTATTTTTGAAAGAAAAATGTATCTATTTCAGATTCGACAGAGGAAACGGCGCGTTCACCTCATGCCCGTATACAAATAGAAAATATCTCACAGTTCTCGGCCACAGGTATTTATTTAAAATATTTGATCAATGCATAATAATGTTACGATGTTATGTTATTGATAACTAGATAATTAATGACATGTGATACATTAATTATCTAGTAATTAATAATCAATTGGGCATAAGTAGGGCAGTAATAATCTATTGCTGGCCCACGGACCAAAAGTATGGTTACACCCATGTATAATGTAAATATAAAAGAAAGTCATCATTACCATACATACTTCCCACTGATTGGGTCAGGCCTCCTCTCTTGCTGAAAGAGAACATAGTGTCTATACAAATAAAAATCAAATAGTGAAGCAACTTAAAAAAAATACAACCGAATTGAAAATCTCCTCCTTTGTTTAAGTCTTTTAAAAATTAAATCTTTCATTCATAATTGTTATCACATTACAGATTCATCAAATGTTGTTCAATCTTCATTTGGTACTTCAACACGTATGGAGAGCATGGCGTTGGATCCTGTTTCAGGTACTTAGTAATATTTAAGATAACTAGATAGATCAAGAAGCTCCGCTATCCCTCACGTTTTATCATAAGATAAAGTAATTTTAAAATTAAATAATTTCATTTAATTAATTTAAATTTTTTTAATTAAGTATAAAATGGAAATTTGGATGGGCACCCATTTATGTAAATCGAGGGCTGTTTTTAAATCCTAATACATGTGAGGATCCTAATACATAGATAAGAATGTGTGTAAAACCAGTATAAACAGAGCCCTTCTAACGCCCTTAGTTTGGGGCAAACCACTAGTTAAAATGACAAACCACACGCAACACACAGACACCAAATAAGAAAATAGACATAAAGTAAAATGTTGCAGTATAATTATTTACTGGTCTTAGCTTTCATACATAGCTAGCATACAAAGTTATTCGCATTTAATTTAATTTTGTTTAATTTTCACTACAACAAAGTAAATAAATATTAAATATGATTATTTCAGAGTTACAAAATGCACAGACGAGCAAACCTGGTATCCAGACTCCTAAAAGAATACGTATGGTTCACAAGGTGAAAGCCTATCCCCAACGTGTAAAAGGATTTACTCGGAATTCTTAAAATCGAAACGGCAAGTGAAATTCTCAAGAAGAGCGAAGAGAGCTTTGAAGTTTTCTAAAAGTGACTATTTTTTAAAAATGACGTCTCAAATGAATCCTCTTGCAAAAAAAATATTTTGGATGCAAGTAAAACAATGTACCAAGAAAATTAAAGGCAGGAGATTTTCTATGGATGAAAAAATGATAGCTCTCTCTATCATGAAGCAGAGCCCAAAGTGCTACAGATTTCTGCAAAGGATTTTCATACTACCTTCAAAACAAACACTGAACAGGATGATATCTAACCTGAAAATTTCACCAGGTATCAACAAACAGATTTTCGAAACCATGAAAAATGAGGTACCTAAACACTTTTTTAGTTTAAATTATTAACATTAATATCTTTGATTAACAGTCGTGTTTATAAGCATGATTATGGTGTAGGTACTATTGAGATAGTTATTACTTATTATAATTCCAGATCACCACATGGACCGAGCATAAAAAATATTGTTCAGTCATATTTGATGAGGTTTCACTGCAGCCAGGACTAACGTATGACAAGTCAAGAAATGAATTGAATGGTTTCGTGGAACTTACAACAAAATCGAATCAGTTTGCCGACCATGCTCTCACATTCATGGTTAGAGGTGCAGTACACAAATGGCAACAGCCGATAGCGTTTTATTTTTGTGAGGGGGCCACAAAGCGAGACCAGTTAAAAGTCATATTGAAAGACGTGGTCGCGGCTGTAGTAGAAGCGGGTCTCTTGCCTATTGCATTAATTTGTGATCAAGGAACGTCGTTTCAATCTGCATTAAACAGTCTCCTTGAAGACACAAGGAGAAGGCAAGTCAACACAGGAGGATCAGTAGATCGGAATGGTAGGTAATTTTTATTTAATAATAACATTATTCGAGATTCGCATTATCATTTTAATAATAAATATGTGTTCCGATTCATGTTCATTATTTATTAATTATCATTATGGTTGGTGTATGCCTTCCGTGGAAAGAACGGATGGTGGATGATTTTCTAAACTGCCTTTATTTACTTCTGAAACTTAAGTTTAATGTTGGTTTGAAATATTTCCTTACCGTTTTGGGAAAGCAACTCTTCAAAAATCTAAATTTATATGTCAAACAATTCAACATAGTCTTAACAGATACCATTCTGGCCGTATGTAATGAGAATGACTATTGCCCTAGTATAGGAAATACTTTTCAAAAGGGTTGGCACGAATAATATCAAACATATTATTTGAATTATTTTTATTTTCAGAGTGCGTTATAAGCTTAAGCGGACAAGAGCTGGTAGTCGTATATGATCCGCCTCATCTCATCAAAGGAATCCGTAACAATTTTCTGACGAAAAATATAGTCACACTGGGAAAAATATCAAGGTGGAGTGACATAGTTGATGTGTATCAAACCGACTGCAGTCACGCACAAGCGCGCTTGTTACACAAACTAAGCGATCATCACGTGCTCCCGAATAATATTAATAAAATGAAGGTAATGAAACTCCTAATCATATGTTTTGACTAAATATGGTTGTAATGCCTAATCGAACACCATTAAATCAACTTAACATAATACATAAACTTTAAACAAATATAAATCTAAAATTAAAATTAAAACTACTCCACAAATAAAACTACTTGCCAAATCGTCGTCGCTGCTCATGGTGCCCAGCAGGCTGGCAGCGTTCCCCCTTTGCACAGGTAAACTTAGCCTTTGGCCAAAATAGTTGCCAGGCTTCTGGTCACCGGAAGTGTCGATGAGGCGCGCCAAGATCTCCTTATAGAGATCTCCAGCGCCCGGGCCCCACGGCCCGAGGGTTTCTACTCCAAATGGCACAAACATGTAGCCCTCGCCGAGGGCAGCATATTTGCGCCCTTTGCCTAGTTCCGCTGAGGCGGCCTGGACGTGGGAGGACACCAGCGTATCCACGCAGGTGGCGTTCCATACAAGCGTCCTCCCCAGTTTCCACGAAACGAGCGTCATTCCGTCGGGTCCTTTGCCATTGCCACGTACGATACCGTTCGGCTCTAAAATGGCCGGTACATTGACAGTGGCACAGGCCCTACGGATGACGTCGTTCAGGGTGGCATGGCGCCCGCCGCTCCTCTGGCAGGACTTGCCGTGGTGGCCAAAAATATCTACATTAGAACCGCATTTATTTATATTCAATCATTAATACCTACATGTAAACTTTGATATACATATCAGTTTAATGTTATTGTTCAAGATGAATTAACGATCAATCTTAATATATTGCTTTCAAAGTATCATACTACGCTGAAAGATCATATAATTAAAACTACATTTTTGATATTATAGGTGCAGAACTGCACGCGAGTGCTGAGCAAAACCGTGGCTGCTGCATTATCGTATACTTCTCAATTTTGTAAGTTGCCTTTTTAACGTGTATGATCATTTAAGTGTTACCTCTCAATGCGGTTGACAAGATATTGAACTCGTCCCGCAGAATATAGTTATTGATCTCCTACATACGGTGGACGAGAAAACACGTTTTTAATAATGTTTAATAACGCGAACTGCTTCTACAGACGAAAATATCGCGTCGTGTGTCTTAATTAATTCAGTAGAGAAAACCGACGTTACACAAATTTTCTACAAATCGAGGGCGACATTTAATACATTAATAATAGTCTTTTTCTCCTTTTGTTAAAGACTTATCTTATGCTTATTTACGCGATTACATGCCAGAAAGTTAGTTAAGGTAGAATATATTAATTTTGGCATGCATAAATTAATCAATACATTTTTATTTCAGCCCATTACTCTGATGGCCGAGAAGTCAGCCCGACTTTGAAGAACACTGCGGAAACGGTGTCTTTTTTTGACGACTTTTTCGACTCAAGTAATGGAGCAGCTCTCAGCCACAAGAGGACGAAAGGAAAAAATCTACGTCGGGCTGTGACGCAAAATTCGGACCACCACGACTTTTGGCAAGATGCCATCATGAAACTGCAGAATATCAAATTTGTTGGCCAAGAAAGTGGACAAGTAACTCGATCTTCCGTGCCTTCATTAAAGAATTGGATAGTAACTCTCAGAAGCTTCCAAAGGTTGTGGCAATTCTTTAAGTCCAAAAATATTAAAATAATGCGCCCGAGGTATTTGAATTCAGACCCAATTGAAAACTTTTTTGGTCAAGTACGGGCGTACAACTTCCGAAATAACGACCCAGATTGCCACACCTTTACAAGCACGTTCAGGTCTCTGTTAATAACGAGATTTATTAATTTTCATTCAACAAGCTTTAACTGTGAGAGTGATTCAGAAGAACAACTTCTTTCATTTGAAAACCTTTTTAAAGAAACAGAGACCCAAACTGCTGCTGAGGTTCCATTAAGTAATGCGAATATAAATGTGGACAATGAAAATATTCTGTCACAGGCTCGACGTGAACGCTTAAATGTACACTCACGCGCATATACTGCGGGGTGGTTAGTAAGGAAAATTATAAAAAAAGTAAATTGTGAGGCATGTAAAGCGTGTCTCACGTCAGACGAAGGCTCAATCCACAATTGGATAAGCCAAAGAGAATACTACACTACTAAAAAACAAAAACTAACCTACCCCTCAGAACATGCGGTGAGGTATTTTGGACATGTTGTGACAGAATCAAACGAATACTTGGAGAAAGACCCTCACAAAAGCAACTTAGGTAAAAATATAAAAGAACAAATTTTAAATAAGTATTCATTTGATTTCTTAAATTGTGCGATACACAAAACGCTGGTGATTGAATATTTCATTGCTTTAACTGTACGTTTTAGCATATTTAATTGGAGTAATATTATAAATAAAATCCTTAGAGGCACGGATGTACTTCGTCTACAAAATAAAATCTTGCCAAACATGCAGCAGAAAGCATTTGATAAATTTAAAACAAGGTTAAGAAATAAAAAACCTAAATAACCGAAATATGTTTATTTTATTTCTAATTTTCCTTTCAAATTGAATTAAAAATCCTAAAAATCCCATACGAAAGGCTGAATATTGTAACGCCTATGCCTACACGTAGAATCCGTCTACAAAAAAAAAAAAGAACTGTCATGAGCGTAACTCGCATAATTCTTATTGGCTAAATTCACGATAGGCCAGTGAGCCGTCTGATACGTAGTATCTCTATATAGTTTGTGAGCTATTATAATAAATAAGTGGTAAATAAATACTTGTTTAGAACTTTAACACGGCTGTGATGTCGTAGTTAATGGTGAAGGTAACCTGAAAACAATCTAGTGATGAGGATGCGGGTAAATAAAAATTAATTTTTTGGGGAAAATTACCGGTATTTTAATTTTAGGTTATGTAGGAAAATAAGAAAAGTTCTATTTACTTACTGAATAGCTATTTATTTATACGTTTTTCTTCTTTATTTAGATTTCAGGCTAAAAAGTTAGCCACCGCAGGGGTAAAGTATCAGTAATGAACGTTATTCATAAGTTTACATGTTAACGATTTTCTTTACATCATCATATATCACATACATCATAGATCACATACAAGTACGTACATATTCTGTTTCATCATAGATATAATGAAAAAAGTATTCTTAGTAAAAACTTAATTTTAATTTCTCATATGCATTATATGTATGCCAACAAAGTATGGAAAGGAATATGCTGAATAACAAACTAAGAGATTGCTGTAAACTGTCAAATATTAGTAAAATTACCGAAGTGGTAGATATAACCTATAAAATCAGAATGCTATCATGTTGATGGACATACACACAATAAGAGTAAAGAGAAATGGAAAGGGAAGTAGTTAAGTTGTCCCTGTGTCAACCTTGCTAGGGCTGCTGGTTAGCGAACAAAGGCTACTTATTTCTAATGGGTTTATCATACTTTGGTTTCAGCATTACTTGTGCTTACTCAAGCACTCCAGAGACAAACTAGTAAGGCATATGAGTCAAACAATGGGTTCCAAGCACAAGATTGCAGTCTGTCAAATGACATCGGGCTCTAACAAAGCTACTAATTTGCAAACTGTAAGCCAGCTCATTAATGATGCTGTGAAGGAGAATGTCAAGGTAAAATGGTATTTCAATGTAAGTGTTGTAACATGGCCTTAAAAACACTTTTTTTTCAAGAGCTTTCGGCACTGGTTGGTTACAAAAAAACTCTTAAAAACTAGGCAAAATCAATTCCATGACAAGAATTATTTTTTCTGGTCCCTTGTGCATAAAGTTCTAACACAGTCCTCACTACTGTATCAATATGTTAAAACTGATTTTGCTAATATTGATTCAAAGTCTGATGTCCATACCTGTAAAACTCAATTAATTGGGAAAGCAGCTCCCAGTGGCGGTGTAGGGTAGATTGGCACAAAATTAAAGATCAAATACTAAAGATGCTTATGTTGTCTGATGTCATTTAATAATATGTCTTTAAAGAGGGAGATTTTGGTGCCATCTTTGGATGTATGAGTGAGTTGTTTTTGTCACCCCTTGGTGCTTGGCACCCAGGGCGGGCCGCCCCCTCAGCCCCCCCTTTACGCCACCACTGGCAGCTCCTCTCTCCCAGTCTGACTTTAGGGTCTTTATTTAGACATTATAAGGACAGGACAGATATATTAATATTGTTCTATATCATTACTATACATGAATTCTGTTTGTTTTTAGATGATATTTTTCCCCGAAGCTTGCGACTTCATTTGTGATGACAAGAAGGACATAGTGAAGTTTGCAGAACCCATCGATGGCGGCAGCACTGTAGATAGTTACAGGAAACTGGCTGTTAAACACAAAGTTTGGCTGTCTATGGGAGGATTGCATGAAAAGGTAAATAACTTCCCGTGTATGGCACTGATCTCGAATTTTGGCTGTATTGGCATAAACTCATCTACCTGCACTTATATTTGTTTTATTGAATTTAGATACTGACAAAACTCGCCATGTCTATAGTAATGTTTCTTAGTCTTTTAGGTGGTATTATTTTTTGCAAAATTATGGAGATCCTATTTTTCCATATTGTTAACCCTTTGACCGCCACAGTCGGCTGTGGCCGTCGGCAGTTTTCCGTGCCCCTGACGCCACGATATGCCGTTTTCAATACATTTGCGTCGGCTACAGCCGTCGTCGAGCGCTCGTGGCAAGATTTTTCGCCGTGGCATTCAAAAGGTTAAGACGTTGGCTGCTCGCCATACTACACCTACAGTATTGCTCCCACGCCCTATACAAAATTACTGATCCTACCGGTGATGCTCAAAGCGTCGCTCTATTACTGAGGTGCCATGAGCATCACTGGTGACACATTAGCTTCTGATCACACCGGTGATGCTCATGGCCACACAGAGAAGAAAACGTGATCCCACTGGTGATGCTCATGGTAGCCAATGTGTTAAAAAGGTACCTTACGATGTAATCAAATTTTCTACCATTTGAGCTTAAGTCATAGCACCCATTTGGAAATATGATTTGGTTACTCAGTTTATGCTATATTTTGGTCCCATTGAAAGAACGAAGCGGAGCCCACCAAGGTATTCAACACGCACGTACTCATAAACGACGAAGGCGACATAGTGCAGCGGTATCGGAAGCTACACATGTTCGACGTGGAGATACCGGAGCGGCGCGTGCGGCTCAGGGAGAGCGACCATTGCAGTCCTGGACAGCACATCGTCGCGCCGGTGACCACGCCCCTCGGGAGGATAGGTACTGTAACAGGGGTTAAGCAAAGATGGAGGCCTTCTGAAATTGATTTATTAATTTATTCACATGCTCTCACACCGAGCGCTAAACCTAGAATCCCCATATAAAAGAATGACATAGTCTGTCTTCTGACATTTGAACTTATATACTTCGTAAACTGACATTCTAGCTAGCTTGCTTTACAATACTCTCCACACACCGTGACCTGACCAAGGACGCCGATCGCAATTGTTTCAAAAAATCTAGGTAATTTGTGATCTTATGTCGCGATCCCTCAATCCAACACCTTACACGGTCAATCTGGATCAAGATCACTGATCACGATCACGGTCACGGATCTCGATCTAGATTGAGCGTGTAATGGCTGCCATAATATCCATACTAACTAACCATATACATGCTTATTATTATAAATACGAAAGTAAGTTTGTCTGTCTGTCTGTTACGTTTTCACGGCGAAACCGCTGAACCGATTTTGATGAAATTTGTTATGGAGATAGTTTGTTTCTGGGGAAGGACATAGGCTACGTCTTTTTAAGACAAACAACCCCGAAAAGTGTGAAACAGGAGTGGAAAATAATTAAGTGCAAGTTCGTGCGTGCCATGGGGCTCTTAATTTGGAGGAAAAATTTCTAAATTCAAAAAGTCTGTACTTACCATGAAAATTCGTTATACTTTAAATAAAAACTTCACGCCTACGAGTTTGCTAGTACTAGCTAGTTGACAATATTCGCGTGTCAGTTGCTTAAAATAACTATTAATTCGTTTAGATCTCTATAATCTATAATGGCCCCCTGGTGGGTGATGCAACTCATCCAATAGACTTCGCATAGCCAGGCGATCCCCATCGCTAGCATTAGAGGCGAAAAGCCATTAGTTACGGGACAACATGCAGGCGCGGGGCGCGCATTTCCGCGAACGCACCAATCACAGCGCTCTAAAATTCCGCGCGCCCCGCAAGATTGCCAGCTTTATTTGCTACTAAAACACTGTCTAATACACAGGCCTGGCAATTTGCTACGACCTGCGCTTTCCCGAGCTGAGCACCGCATTGGCTTCACTTCGCGCCGACATTCTGACCTATCCTTCTGCCTTCACGAAGCCTACGGGCGAGGCGCACTGGCACACCCTTCTGAGGTAATCGGAAGAAAGTAGACCGGGATACTAGCTACATAATGCTGGGGTCTGATTACTTCATCATCGGCCTACATACGTCCCACTGCTGGGCACTGCTGCCATAAATATTGGACCTAACATATATTTCCGTTGAATTTCAAGTTACACTTCATGGTCGGTATTGCAGCGATTCGCATCTGACGTTTTAGTTAGGGAGCTGGGTGCCATTTTGGTATATGATTTGTTCGTCTTTCATATTGATAGGGATAAAGTTTATGTCAATACAAATCGATTTGGTCCAGTCAATGAAAGTCGTATGTCCCTGCGTTTTTAAATTACAAATTTTAAAATCGTACATAAAAAAATCAGCGACCTACACGTCTGCCAACTTTGACACTGCCAATAAATGATTTAGTTTTTACATTTTTATTCACATTTTTGCAACTACGTCCCGTTATAAAATAGAGCCCTGCACGTCTGCTCTTCGATGTTCATCGTTTCATGGATGATTCTGACCATCAGTCCAAGAGGCAGACACGAACAAATGATTTAGCCAACCATATTGTTTATTTTTTATTTTTGAAACGCTGACAATTGAAAACGCAGCGCTACCATGGTGGAAGACTGTTTTCTGTGTTTCTTTACATTGTCATTAATTGAACAATTCTGGTCTGCCAAGCGAACAAATTATATAGAAATGTTGGCACCCAGCTCCCTAGCTATTTGGGAATTAATGGGCTGGCATCCAATTTCAATGGTTGGCATTGCGTGCGTTGTTCCAGGGCGCGCGCCATTGAGACGCAATGCTACGTAGTGGCCGCGGCTCAGACGGGGCAGCACAACGCCAAGCGCAGCTCGTTCGGGCACGCGCTCTGCGTCGACCCCTGGGGCGCCGTGCTGGCAGACTGCGCGGTGAGTGCAGGTGCGCCATTACCATCTACAGCCTTATAGACCAGTGCTACGTGGCGCCATAGATACGAGTGCTGTGTGGCGCTACATAGAGAAAGTACTAGTGCTACGTGGCGCTATAGAAACCAGTGCTACGTGGCGCCGTAGATACAAGTGCTACGTGGCGCTACATAGAGAAAGTACTATGTGGCGCTATAGAGACCTGTGCTACGTGGCGCTATAGAGACCAATGCTACGTGGCGCTATAGAGACCAGTGCAACGTGGCGCCGTAGAGACCAATGCTGCGTGGTGTCATAGAAACCAGTGCTACCTCGCGCCGTAGATACTACTTCTATTTAGCGCCACAGAGACCAGTGCTACTTGGCCCTATAGAGACCAGTGCTACGTGCTACACCTCTTTTTAAAGTTACGTTATCCAAGCAACCACAGCTTTTTTGCTAACACCATTAGAGTTATGTTGATTTATTTTTGTGGTTCTAGTACAACATAATCATTGAAGACATGATACTAAAACATGGTCTTGTGTCTTCAGGAAGATGTCGGCTTCAGAGTGGTTGAGATAGACCTGGACCATCTCGCTAAAGTGCGAGAGAATATGCCCGTCTTCCGTCATAGAAGGTGAGTCACTTATGTACAGTACAAACTGCGTATGCCTGTGTACATAAGATAAGTAATTTAAAATAAAATGACTATTCAGTTGAAGAATATTGTTTGTCACACGGGCGTTAAGGCAATTATACACGTCTTTACGTCAGATCAGAATCATATAGTATATAGTTTTGCCGTGGTTTAATCCTTAAGAGGACTGTGAACCAACGGCAAAAATAACCCTTTTCATACAAAAGGCGATAACGATTTCGACCCCTTAATTAACCGATTTTGACCAATTTTTGATAGGTTGTCAGTCAGAACAACAAAAACACATAACATAAAACATAAAATCAAATAATGGCCGAAATTAGTTTTGTATGAGAATACTGAAACAACAATAAAACTGAATTTTTTGATTATATAGTGAAGAAACCGAAACGTATACACCTAGATTTTGTTCTGACTAACAACCTATCACAAATTGATCAAAATTGGTTTACATTTAAGGGGTGTAAATCGTTATCGCCTTTTGTATGAAAAGCCGCAGGTTCGCACTCCTCTTAAGAGGGCCCCATAGATATACGTGCAGATATGCTACGTACAATTTAACTACATTTTAATGTTTGATACTTACTGGATAATCATTTAAAAGCAATATATTTTTCACGTAGATACAATCTTTAGATGCGTGTGAAGTCCCCATTCCGCACCAAATATAGCCTGACGATGATAATGGTGATGAACGTTGTTACAATAGGGATTTTGCAAGATCTTTCATTGGAAAGTACTGAGTAATAGAAACCTAACTGTGTCCGCACAACACTATTGTGTTGTTTATTTTTTGAGATACAACGCTTTGAAAAGTCATAGTTCATACCACTCGCAAAAACGCCCCATACAAAATGGACATGAACTTATGACGATACGAAGTTTGAGTGTACAAGATATATGGCGTTTAAATATTTGCAATTATTTTCGAAAATACTGTTTTTAGGCCAATATCATACAAATAAAAAATGACTTTGATGAGGATGTCAAAAACGATTAATTCAGAACTAAAAGTCATATGATCTTTTTAGGGTTCCGTACCCAAAGGGTAAAAACGGGACCCTATTACTAAGGCTCCGCTGTTCGTCTGTCCGTCAGTCTGTCCGTCCATCCGTCCGTTTGTCACCAGGTTGTATCTCTTGAACCGTGATAGTTAGACAGTTGAAATTTTCACAGCTGATGTATTTCTGTTGCCGCTATAACAACAAATACTAAAAAACCGGACAAGTGCGAGTTAAACTCGCGTTGAGAGGGTTCCGTTCCGAACATGATTATCTGAATTTTACTAGGTTACCTTAAATACCATAGACATCTTATAGGTTTTCCTGTAATCTATAGGCAAAGATTTTCTGTAATTTTTTCAAAATTTTAGCCTCAGTAGTTTCGGAAATAAGGGGGGGGGGATGGTCATTTTTCGCCTATTTTCCTGAATAACTTCTAAACTGTTTTACTTAAAATACAAAAAAATATATATTTAAGATCCTCACAATATTTCATTTAATATGTCACACGATATAGGTGGCATAACTTTTTTTTTTTAATTTTCTAGTTTACCCCTAAAAGTGGCCCCTATGTTTAAAATTCATATATTTACGTCACGCGTTCGTGTTGCGGTCACCAACTTACATATGAATACCAAATTTCAACTCAATCGGTCCAGTAGTTTCGGAGCAAATTGGCTGTGACAGACGGAGAGACGGACAGACAGACAGACAGACAGACACACGAGTGATCCTATAAGGGTTCCGTTTTTCCTTTTGAGGTACGGAACCCTAAAAACAGAATAAAATAAATATTTAAGGGGGCTCCCATACAACAAACGTGATTTTTTTGCCGTTTTTATAGAAAATGGTCCGGAACCCTACGTGTGCGAGTCCGACTCGTACTTGGCCGGTTTTTTCTTTTACATGCATTTATTTACATTTTGTTTCATAATATATAAATAAAAACCACATTATTTTCATGCATATTCCCTATTTTAGGCCTGACGTATACTCGCTGTACACGCTGAGCGTGCGCGCGGCTGACGCGGCGCCCGAGCCGGCCGCGCCCGCGCCCCCCGCGCCCGCGCCCGCGCCCGCCGGGCCCTCTCGCCGCTTCGGACACGTCCGGGTACCAGAGACATGCGTGTTTTACAGCACGGACCTTAGTTTCGCTTTTGTTAATTTGAGGTAAGTGTTAGCGGGTCAAGTTTTCAGTGAAAACATATAGGCCTCTATTCAGGACCGTATTCAACCTTTTCAACAGCAATGACGGATATATCCGCACCACTGGTTCATCCGTCAAAGCGTATGTGGTAAAAAAGGCCTACACTAGTTTGACGTAAGGTTGAAATTCGTGTTAGTTCTTAGACATGCTTGGCGTGTGAGCGACGACTTTTGTATTTGACATGGCGTTAAAAAGGTTAAACCCTGTAGCATGACAGGCTGAACCTGTGGTACAGGGAACGTGTGTTTTAATCACGCTTGTTCATAAGTATTAGGATAATATCCTATACAAAATCAATCATAGATACGATCTGATTTTCTAGCATAGCCCTATTCTGTTGACTGATTGGCTTCCGCTTGACTACATTCCCATCTAATGAAAAGCGATGACGCGGTCAGAGGTGGAACGTGATTGCCGAGGAAGGTACTGAAACTGAAAGATAATTATTTCAAAACAGTACACATATGAGCTAACAATGATGTGTATAGTTTTATACAAATCTAAGTACGCCTATCGATACCCAGGGATCGCCGGTGCAAGTTAGAATACCTATATTCCGAACATCCCTGTCCATAATGTAGTCTTTTACTGTGTAATACGCCCTAGAAATAAGAATTCGCTTAACAGTAGATTTAAATATTTGGGGTCAACTCGAAAGCGTGTTCGCTAAATTTAAGTAGCTAAGCTTAAAATAAGAAACGTCGAACTTGAGTTTGACGTTTCTTATTTTAACCTTTTCAACGCCAATGATGGATATATCCGTCAGGGCATATAGGGAAAAAGAGCCCTACAGCGGTTTGAAATAAGGTTGAAATTCGTGTCACTTTACAGACATGTTTGGCGTCAAAGATGTTCAGTTTAGGAAATTTTAAATTAAGAAGACGCCGTTCCGAATTGGACCCATTGTGGCTGCTGTTAACCTTTTGAACGCCACAGTCGTCTGTGGCCGACAGCAGATGTCCGTGCCCCTGACGCCACGGCATGCCGTTTTTAGGGTTCCGCTCGCTCGCTCGACGCGTCGCGCCGAGTCATAGCGATTACTCTACTTAAGGATGTGTACCCAATATTTCGATTTGTATATTTTTCGCTGAAATTGAATAGTATGTTAATATTAATCGTTTCGCATTAGTGTAATAAAAAAAAACCACTTTACCGTTCTTTTATACGGAGATAAATGACATTTAAGATTATATTCAAGCCTGTGTTATTGGTACCGGAAGTTGATTAAATTACAAGAAAAGACGAAAAATGTTTCCGTGCCATAGTACTTTTATAATCAGAAAATGTATTTTCCATAACTTTGTACCTACTCTATGAAAAAAAAATGTCGTTACCGTTGTTCCCACGGAAATATTTTTGATTGAATTGGTGAGCGTCAAGTTGGCGTACCCTTCGAAGATATCCAGGATCTGATGATTCCAAAAAATAGTGCCTAATTAGTACCGAATTAGTACCGAGTTCAAAAAAATAGTACCTTCGTAATTTCGGAGATATGAGCCCTGTTTAACGGGTACGCTAACTTGACGTCAAGCTGGCGTACCCGTTTTGGTTCTCGAGTACGGTGCTGTTCCCAAATATGCTCTATATCCCAAAAAATAGTGCACAATTAGTACCCCTGGCTCCCGAAGTCACAACTTCGTAGCTCTTATAGAAACTGAGATATTTCATACCAAACACGGGTAAAATATTTTGCACCGTCAAGCTGGCGTACCCGACTGAGATCACACAGAAAGCCATTGAATTCCTAAGCCAGCTATATACCAAAAAATAGTGCCTGAAATAGTACCCCTTTTACGACAAAAACATAACAGAAAAGCTAAGTAGAACATTGAAAATATAATGGATGAATATTCTTCATTGTCATAGTACTGTCACGTACAAAAGTCTTATTTTATTTATATTTATTATTTGTTCTTTCAATCTTTTAAGCAGAATGTAAGTGAAAGTTTTAATTTACTTAATATTCATTGCAGTAGCCAGATGGGTTGGCATAACGCAGATTATAGCAAACTAGGTTTTATCCTTTTGCGATACTTTAGTATTAGGAGTTTTTCGGTCCTATAGCTACATCTGCGTACATTTACTCAGCACGTTAAATATGGTTAAAACATAACAGTAACGGCATCTGTTTACTTAAGTTTTCAACATAATCGTTTACTAACCGTTATAAAGTTCCTCTCTGTTTGCGTCTGTACCAAAATGAGTTTGTATGTAGAAGTTGGCATTCATTTTTTTCAATGTTCCACTTAGCTTTTCTTTTATGTTTTTGTCGTAAAAGGGGTACTATTTCAGGCACTATTTTTTGGTATATAGCTGGCTTAGGAATTCAATGGCTTTCTGTGTGATCTCGGTCGGGTACGCCAGCTTGACGGTGCAAAATATTTTACCCGTGTTTGGTATGAAATATCTCAGTTTCTATAAGAGCTACGAAGTTGTGACTTCGGGAGCCAGGGGTACTAATTGTGCACTATTTTTTGGGATATGGAGCATATTTGGGAACAGCACCGTACTCGAGAACCAAAACGGGTACGCCAGCTTGACGTCAAGTTAGCGTACCCGTTAAACAGGGCTCATGTCTCCGAAATTACGAAGGTACTATTTTTTTGAACTCAGTACTAATTCGGTACTAATTAGGCACTATTTTTTGGAATCATCAGATCCTGGATATCTTCCACGGGTACGCCAACTTGACGCTCACTTGAATTGCTATGTGTCTGGACCGTTTCAAATACTGCATTTGATTGATTATGACTCGAGTAGTCAAATCAGGTTCTGATTTTATTTCACATACTAAATAATTAATAATAATCACACAATTTGTATATTTGAAATCATTATTCGTACACAATTATTTATTGCCGTTATTTGGTGCAAATAATAATAATAATAATAAATATCAGGGGACAATCTTTACACAAATCGATCTAGTCCCAAAGTAAGCTCTAAAGGCTTGTGTTATGAGTACTAGACGACGATATAAATACTTATATAGAGAAATAAATACTTAAATACATAGGAAACATCCAAGACTCAGGAACAAACATTCGTGCTCATCACACTAATATTTGCCCTTACCGGGGATCGAACCCGGGACGCTTGCGTCGGAGGCAGGGTCACTACCAACTAGGCTATCCGCGTCGGCAAATGAAAAAAAACTTGATAAATCAAATAGATGCACTGCGGATTTGACGTGGTACACATCCTTAAAGCGATCCTAGCGTACGCGAAAGTGTTATGCAACAGAGAGAGAAGGCGCGAGTAGGCATATTTTCATGCCTAAACACCGGTTTTGTTAGAGAGTGATTGTTCTGTACGTTAGTAGTATTATGTATGTATCGTGTGGCGCAGGTGCGTGACGCCGGGGCACGTGCTGGTGGCGCCGCGGCGCGCGGCGGCGCGCAACGCCGAGCTGCGCGCCGACGAGGCCGCCGACTTCTTCGCCACCATCCGCACCGTGCAGAAGGTCACTCGACGCTCTACCGAACACATGATACTCCTTCTACACTATTCAAAGTCAAATCATTTCTTCAGCAAATTGCTGGCAGCTCTTTTACTTGTCACACGAACAGGGGCGTGCGGTCCATATAGGCATTTAGGCAGTGCCTACCCTGGCAAAATTTCCGATTTATATGTAATTCATAACTCGTATTTACTTATTGTTACATTTCAAAAATACCTATATCTTTTTATTCCTTGCTACCAAAAATCTTACAAACAGACAAACTAAATTCAATCTTACATTACATTTAATAAGGTGTCAATTCCACACTAGTTATGAGATCAATGGAGCTTAGTTGTCAGACAATTAAAAAAATGACGTCGAACGGAACGTAGTTCCTCGTTCTGATACTTCGCGTCACGCAAAATAGGCAAAGCTCCCAGCTGCCTTCTTTTTTGCAACACATATTTGTGTGCGAATTACTATTTATGAACTCAATACGAATACAAGAATCACCACAAATTAACAAGACACGCACACAAATACATTTCCTCTATACGATATCAAGAGCCCTGACGGCCATACATTTTTTATTGCCGTCAGGGCTCTTTCACAAGTTTTACATAAGTTAGGCACTGCCTTTTTATTTATTAGTAAGTTGGTAAGCTTGACGCTTCCAAAGTTATGGGTAAATTAATAAATCCCCCTAAATTTGGGAATTTTTTGGAGGCAGGACGTTCTTAGGGGCTTTAAGGGGAATAAAAAACTAACAGAAAATCAGTACAAAATTGATTGATAAGCTTGAAAAATAACAGCACCAATTGGAGCTTTCGTGCGTTCGCGAAGAAAACCGTGCTTTTTCAGAATATTTATCGTCTGTACTTGGCCTTTTACGTACAAACTTATCACACTGACAAGATTATGATATGGGTTAGTCTGTTATAAAGGGAGCCTACAAAAAAAAATACGGTGGTTAGTTAATGGTTTTTAGGATTTTTTCCATTACTTTTATAGGTATACGTCTTTGAAGACTTGGCAACCCTGCGAAGACATTCGTCATGACATGACGTTGTCGCTGTCAAAACTTGTTTATTTACGTGTATTTAGCTAAGCATAAAGCATTTTATGTTATTAATTTATATTGGTTTCTTGGATTGGATGTACAGAATGATTATGTTTAAAGTGTTTGTATGTTGTGAATTAGTGATCAATATGTGAATGGGACGCGAGTTTCCAAAGGTGTAAGTTTTAATCATAAAATCAAAAGACAGTTGTAAAAAAGAAGAAAAATGTACCAAAATCGCAGTTCTCTTCATCTCTAACGAAAGGTAATATGAGCAACTCGTCAATTCATTTCAAGTATTATGGTTTTTAACTGTAACTTTGTTTGATATTATTTCGGTAAGGTAAAAGGCCAGGCCGAGTTTAGACTTGATAGGTAAGTATAACATACGGCATAACAGCAAAAAAACGCGATATATTTCTTATTAACAAAGATAATTGTTTTTTTTTAATGACAAATCCTTAATTAACCGCAATTCGAACTACCTTTTGCCCGCAACTTTGTCGATATTTTAAACTTTTAAGTTTTACTGCCTAACCAGACTGGAATTCCTATGCACGCCCCTGCACACGAATAAATTAAAATGGGTTGAATCATCACCAATCAGGACCATCATTATTGAGAAGAAGCGCCGTAAAAACTGCGGAAAATCATCTTTTCAAGTTGAAACTTTGATTTTACATCTATACATAAGTATAAAACAGTACCGTGACTCACTTATAGACAACGCACAGCCTAAACGGGTGGTCCTAGAGGTTTTTAAATTAGGAGAAGACATTCCTCGAATACCCCAGAGGTGCACTAAGGAGGAATTTATTGAAATTCCATCCCTACAGGGGTGAAAAGGGGTGATAAAGTTTGTATGGACAATACCGAGGGCGAAGGTGTGGCAGGTCCTCTAGTTATAAGAAAAACCCAAATGAAATTAAATAGAATGCAAAGTAATAAACCAATTATAATTGCTACTGTACAAAACTATTTAATAAAATTCAAATGTCACACGATCAAGGTTAATAGCAGGGTTACGCGAATAAAACTCAACAATCTGGAAGACAAAGCTAAATTAGCTTCGAAAAAATTGGGAGTGCTTAATAGAGCGGGTCAGTATTTCTCGCCAGCCCAACGCCTACAGCTCTGCAAGGCGCAGGTCAGGCCTCATATGGAATACTGTTCCCATCTCTGGGCTGGAGCGCCCCAATATCAACTCCTTCCATTTGACTGCATACAACGTAGAGCTGCTCGAATTGTTAATGACCGGTCGCTTTCCAATCGGCTTGACCCATTGGCCCTGCGGAGGGATGTTGCATCTCTTTGCATCCTGTACCGCATTTATTATGGGGAGTGTTCCGAGGAATTGTTCGGGTTATTACCTGCTGCCAAGTTCCACCATCGAACTACTCGCAACAAACTCACCTTCCACCCTCATCACCTAGATTGGTGGCAGTCAACTACCGTACGTTTTTTGCGGCATTTTTTGCCACGTACAGTTGGAATTTGGAACGAGCTTGCAGCAGCAACGTTCCCGGACCGATACAACCTAGGGATCTTCAAAAAACGAGCCTACTCCTTTCTCAAAGGGCCGGCAACGCATCCGTGATTCCCCTGGTGTTGCGGGTGTCCATGGGCGGCGGTGATTGCTTACCATCAGGCAACCCGCCTGCTCGTTTGCTCCCCTCTTAATATATATTTAAAAAAAAAGACAATTTAGCGGCAGGCGCTATAAGCATAGACCATAATATTCAATAGATTCCGCATTGTCGGGCGACCCCCGCAGCCATTATTAGAGGCAAACAACCATCGGGGCTAAAGGCAGGCCAGGGGAGTGCATAACCTTGAATGCACCATTCAAAGCGCTCTAAAAATACTGCGTGCCCTGCAAGATTGGTAGCTTTTGGCCGAATTCGGAAACGCCACTTAAGCATTTGACTAGATATTAAGTAGTTAAATGTCCTTCAACTAGTTGTCAACCTATACAGAAACGTCACATTAATTAAAGTTCAATTTGAGTGACCTGTCTGAATTCGGTCATTTATTTGCTAGTTAAGTTAGGATAAGCGGTGACTTGGTCTGTGGCTATAATTTATGATATCGGAGCCTGTCCTGGAAGATTTGAGGCAATGGCAGCAAATGATACCTTATGATTCAAACAAACGTTTAAAATATCTTCAACTTGGTGTATAACATTTATGTATTTGCAGTTAATGGAGAAGGTCCACAACACGCAATCCTGTACGGTCACCATACAGGACGGCCCGGACGCCGGACAAACTGTTAAGGTAATTAATTGTGTTCGTTGGGTACAAATTAAGTACAAATGGAAAATCGTCCACGTGAAATAACCATTTTGAAGTTGGGTCAAAAGTAAGAGAATCCAAAGTGAATTTAGTCAAAATGTAATTACGCTGAAAAGTATTTATAACCAAATTTATTTTCGTTATAAATTAATTAATTAATTAACGAATAATGGACGTGGACGTTCATCATACGATCTTAGGACTAATTAATCGAACGTGGCCACAAGTAGTCTTGTGGTTCTGCCCACCCCATTAGGGATTTCGGGCGTGATGCTATGTATGTATGTATGTTCGTTCAAGTGGACGATTTTCCATTTGTACCTAATGCCAGTAAATCGTTCGTTGTCGTCATTGTCGATATCCGGTATCACCATACATATTGATTGATGACTAATAGCCATACCCAGTGGGATTTCCTATCGACAAAACCTCATAACTTAAAAATTGCGGAACTTTTAAGTCTTTAAGCAGATGAAGTTTTTTTTAAGAGTTTTTTGTTGACCTAACCTGACTGACATGTTCAAGAGTGATGAAAGCCATTAAACTTTTTTTTTAAATAAACCTCCAAGGATGCAGATCCTACCGACCTGCACCAATTTTACTTTCCAATTTAATTTGATACTTTATAATGTATGTACAATAACTATTTTATTTCAGCACTTGCACTGTCACATCATGCCGCGGAAGAAGGGAGACTTTATACAAAATGACCTAATATACCTCGAGCTCGCCAAACACGACCAGTAAGTTCAATCGATCAAATTACTACGCGATTTTAAAACTTACGTGAATGGGTTTCGGTCGCTATTACGCTGTACCTATCAGATAAAGCTGACGGTGGCGTGACTACAACAACCAACCTGTGTATCGTTTATACATCCTTGTTTTGGTCACCTAACGTTGTATACGTACCAAATTTCAACGTTTTTGGTCCATTCGTTTCGGAGAAAAATGGTTGTTCTTTTTTTAGTAGCCTTGTTTCCGAATGCAAAGGAAATGAGGTTTTTAATCGCGTAGACGTTGGTCAAAACAAAATTGTTTATGTATTCTATCATACTAGGGTTTATCAAATTTAAAATTGCAGACTCGGGTTATTAGTTAAATTTTGAAAAAAATGTTCTTTTTTTAAATCCGAATTTATTTCAAACATGGAACGCTGAAAATTCGATTTGTTGGCAACTTCATTGCAGATCACATTATTTTGTAGGTTGTTAATGATTTTCGTAGTGTTTACACTAACGAAAAAAAGAAATATTTTAATCGTTAGGGTCAAAATTATACACTTTAGTCAGTCTACGCAATTGACACACTTTTAGGCCCGTCACATACATTCGTTTTCCTAATTCGATTTCCGAATTCGTTTTCCGTATATGGACACCCCGAACGCAAGCATTTCATATAAATAGTTCTACATGACACACACGTTCGTAATTTTTCCGTACGGAATTCCGAATGGAATCCATTCGAACGTGTGTGTCAAGTAGAACTATTTATATGAAATGCTTGCGTTCGGGTGTCCGAATGTATGTGACGGGCATTAGTGCATGATTTATTTTCTCGGCATGGCCTGCATGCTAGGCCAAACTCAGTTTATTGTTACCGGGAAGATCAGTAGTGCTTGCGCAAGACAGGGGTCAGCTTGGGGGCAGGGTTTGTCTCTGGCCCCCAAGCTGGCCCCCAAGCTGACCCCTGTCTTGTGTCCTCACATCATTTTATAGTAGTTCCTTCCTTGTAGGTTCTCCACACGTCACCCCGCCAAGCCGCCGCGGTCCCTGCAAGAGATGGAGGCAGAAGCGGAAATGCTAAGAAACAAACTTCACGAACTGACTGAAGAAAGCAATTCCAACACCAAAAATAATGCTTAATGTTATGGTAACTTGAAATCAATGGACGAGGTTATAATGGCGATTTATTAACGGGTAGATTTGAATTTATTCTGGTTGGCCTGTTATAAACTTACGATACGGATACAACGGACCTTTCTTCACAATCTCCAAGTAAGGCGTTACTCGGCGGATTACAGAAAATTTTGTATGAATTACTCGATGGATGAATTTTATCTTGGACATTGTGAAACAGGCCCTAAATCACCTGGCAATGATCGTAATAGCACCATATTGATGATCATAAATTACTAGTGAATAGAACACTGCCGAAACTGGTATTTTCAAAGGTTTCCTGCAGTGCGAACAAAAATATAAGGGCTTGTGAACACAACATCATTATTGATGACCTGATTTTTTTATTTTTATTTAATTGTATAAAGTTATTGTGTTATTATGGCTGAATTCACAAACGCCAGTTAAACGTTTAATTAAATTAAATAGTTATCAATATTAAATATATATCTTTCTCAACTAGCTCTCAACCTTTTTGAGCTTGCCCTAGGATTGTGTTATCCGCGTGTTTCCATGAAAATACGAGGAGCTTCGCGAACAATCGGATTATCGCGATCCTACGGAGTCTAACGACGCGCATCCTGTTTTCGCGAACACAAGGATTGAACTTCGCGCATTCACAAATTAGCAAAATGTTTAGTAGAATGACGAAATGCCTTAAAGCAATAAGACGCGAGAAGGGTTTGTTGGGTCTTCCAGTTATGTGGCAATGCAAGATTTAGCCTGCTTTTGCGAAATCACGGGAATAGCGTTGTTAGAATTCGCAGGATCGCATAAAGCGACTGTCTTTACGCGATAATCCGATTTTTTATAACGTGGATTACGCGACCATACGCTGATACACGCAAACGTCACTTTGATGAGAGATCAGTGTGAGTGACCTTTATGAATTCAGCCATAAATGTCCTCAATGTGCACAAGATTAAAATTCAATGATTTCCTCCAGTGTGATCAAAAATGAGGCATCACAACTGAAGCCCGTTCTCCAATCCCCTCCCCATCCTTTTTTTTTAATGAAGGACTACTGGCTATCTTGGTAACGTCGGGGCAGTGGTTGCTAAAGGTTATCCCCGACAGACATGGCTATTTTTTCCATGAGCATTGTCATAGTTCCATACAACAGTTTTTTGGAACAAATATCCTCCATGTGCACAAGATAAAAATTCAAAGATTTCCTCCAGTGTGAACAAAAATAAGGCATCAGAACCGAAACCCCGTCCTACCGGCAGCCCCTCTAGTCCAATATATTCCACTATCACTAAGTATCATAATGTAAATTGACTTGTAATAATTATTATGAATAAATATGAATATGAATGTCTGTTCAACCAGTTGAACAAATTGGACAACTTTTCTCCAATTCTTTCAACTTCAAAATGTAGTTGAACTACTTGCACTGAAAATGACAATAAGTTCAATCACAATATTTGTATTAATAAAACAGGGTTCAATAAAAAAATAACTATTACTAATTTGTTTATTTATTTATATAATCTAGAAAAGAAAGTCGGAGAAAAGTTGTCTAATTCGTATAACTGGTTGAACAGATAGTTGAACATATTGGAGTAGAGGCCGGCAGCCTCGATATTCCTGGCCAGTGGATGCTACTGGCTATCATGATAACGTCGGGGCAGGGGCTGCTAAAGGTTATCCCCGACAGAAGTCCCATTTTTTCCATGAGCATTGTCATAGTTCGATAGGTACAACAGTTTTATGGAACAATTATGTCATCCATGTACACATGATAAAAATTCAAAGATTTCCTCCAGTGTGAACAAAAATGAGGCATCAGAACCGAAACCCCGTCCTCCCCGGCAGCCTCGATATTCCTGGTCAGTGGATGCTACTGGCTACCATGAGTAACGTCGGGGCAGGGGTTGCTAAAGGTTATCCCCGACAGACGTCCCATTTTTTCCATGAGCATTGTCATAGTTCCATACAACAGTTTTATGGAACAAATGGGACGCATTCCAAACGATAATGGGTAGACCAGACAACATATCCACTGCTAACCTTCCTGATATTTGGAAGGAAATTTCCAATGTATCTTTAAGTTTACTAATACCTACTTATTTTATAATTTAAGTTTACATACTAAACATGTTGAATATTATTTAAATAAATTGAATATTTTATCAAAATTTCGTGGTTTCAGACTTCTGTATCACTCCTCTCCCGTATCTTTCCACTCTACAATAAAATTATTAATATTCGTTTGTTTGGAAAACGATCACCTTGTTTTACAATCATTACAACTATTTTGTAGCAAAGTGTACAGTAGTTTGTCGTACTGGTTCTTATTTTCCGGGATATAATTCGCGGCCTGTTCCCACTAAAAGAGAATTTATTCGTATGAGGAATAGAACTCTGAATAGAAGTAATTGGAACAGGCTGAATTCGCAGCTCTTATAGATCTACATAAAAAGTCTTCTCTGAGGTAGATATTTTATTATAAAACCCTTAAACCTTAACATCATTAATCTAATCTAATATCTTTGTATAAATCTCACCGCAATTACTTAAATAAATAACGCTAAAATGGAACTATTTGTCTTACAAGTCAGCACTTAAGTAATCCTTATTATAATATCGCAATGGAAGCTAAGAATTCGTACTAATAAAACGGCTAATGTTAAATACCTACCGCCCAAACCAATAAAGCCAAGCCAATACGTTCATTCCAAATAATTATAGTCGACAACTGCTTTACTGTTACCAAGGTTGAAATTTAATATCTCTTAAAACGATAGTCTATTTTTATTTGCAATCACTTAGACGGCTAACCTTAGCGCCTTGACAATGTAAAAGAGATCGCTGTCAAAATTGAAACCTAAGTAATTCTTATCACTATGTATGCGAATGCTATGCAAAGGAATTTTAACTTTTGGGGCTTTCCAATACAGGGGTCCCTAAAACCAAACGTCCAAAATGCCAGAGCTTATTAGGCCAGCTAATAAGCGACATTTTTTTTAAGACAGGTAGTTTTCTGGCACTTCTTCCGTCTTTTTAGATAAGTCGTATTTTTAATTAGCTGGAGTTAACTGACAGTTGTTCATTTACAAATCGCATCAAAAATATAACTGATAGCAAAATAGGACTTAATAAAAATAAATAAATTAAGGGACAATTCTACGTATTTTGCTAGAAATCAGCCATTCATAGCCAACATAATAAAACGTCCGACTTTAGTGGGGATGTAAGTTGGCTGCTGTTGGTTTGGACGTTGGTTTTTTGGATATGGTGTAAGCACACTTTACGAGTACGCTACGATAGATAAGTAAGTACCTAGAATTATTCTATAATTTATATAATTATTTACCTGGGGGCCGACTATCTATCAATATTCTACAAGCTGACATATTTGTCAGTAGATAAGGTATATTTTCTAATGAATGTTAGCTGAGCTCTCATTATCATTGGCTTATATACGTCCCAACACAGGAGAGGCCACTTTTCATAGTGAGAACTGAACTCCACGGCAATTGTATTCAGGTATAAGATATCATCAATTAGCGTTTCCTAAATCCACAGGTGTATATATTTTATGTAATGAGATCATATGTTGCCACGATAAAGCAGTAATTGTGACTTCGTTTCAAGTTAAAGAAAACTCGGTTTACTATACAGAGAACGCTTTGACTGTGGTGGTTTTGTGTAATGACACATCGCGTCAACGTTCGTACACACGTGTTCATAGATCTCATCTGCACCTCACTTACACATATATATCAATCACCATATAGTAAACAGATTGAAACTGCTTTCCGAGTATAGTATTTCGTTTTTTAAAAACAATAGTATTGTTTTAAAACAAAGCCTTTATCTGGCCATAGAAGTGGCTAACCGCAGAACATGGGTTTATAAAAACAGGTAATAACTAGTTTTATTGAAAGTCCATTGAATTATTAACTCTACCGCCTAAGCCAACAATACAATTAATTATAAAATTCTCTAATTCTCTATCTTAATTAATTCCTTAATAAGTAATTATGTAATCACCAATCATGTCAAACCAAAAGTCAATAACTATCTGTGCTTCAAAACCCTGCTTAAATAGGTCATAAACTTATTAGAAAACTCAATAGTCAAGCGATATCTGAGCGTAAAATACGCAAGCACCCTATGTAGTATTGTAAAGGCTAACAATCCTAGCATTTGGAAATAATAGTTATCATGAGTCATCCCTAAGTCTCTTAAAAGCAAATTAGGATCTGCGTAGAGGCAAAATTCTTTGTCACAGTCTAGTCTCTGTCGTTCATGGTAGAGGGCTAGGGTGAAGCCGGTTGCTCCGTAGCGGAGATATGAAGCCGACATAAGTGCTTTCATGGAGAGTTCAATGTAAGGGCCGAAGCCCATTCCGTAGCAGCACAGGGCGAGCAGAGGCGAAGCTATTGCTGGGCCGACTATGGAGCCGTTCTGTAATAAAAAGTAAATCAGAATGTAAACAGGTAGAGAGGAAGATGAGGTGACGTGCCTAACTCGTTTTATGTAAGTATATTGATGGTTTCTGTATCAAAATATAGAACTTACTGAGTACAAACATACGTAAACCCCAGGAAAGCTGTTTGACGTGGTCTTTATTTTAAATTATAATTCAGCAAATTCAGCATGCCAGACACCGGGATAAAGTTAAACCCATTTATCTCTCTGACTAGCCCTTTCGTCGGCACTAGTGTGAGAGAGACACTTAGAGATAAGACAGTTTAACTTATCCGTGTGTTTGGCATGCTGAATTTGCTGAATTATAATTTAAAAATAAAGACCACGTTAAACAGCTTTCTTGGGGTTTACCTATGTTTGTACTCAGTAAGTTCTCCTATATTTTGATACAGAAACCATCAATATACTTACATAAAACGAGTATGTTACAAAAATTTACACATACTTATTCCAAACAACGTTACTTTCAAGATTTGCCGCCTTGTTTCCGATCACCCTTAAAATTGCCCTTCTCCAAAGTTTTATTTTCGCTTGATGGGATTATAATGGATCACGTCGAGACGATAAGTGCCCTAGTTCATAAACTGACTTTGATTAAACTTTGTGTAATTATGATATCGGCTTTGTTGTTGGTGTATTTAGCTCAACGTCAAATAGGGTTAGATCACTCCTTCCTTCCTTATTTTGTTTAACTTGCTATATCTTGTTTGTTTATGGACTTTCTCGCAGACTAAACATTTAAATACGAAATTATTTAATCAGGCAGCCCTGCCAATTTGCTCGCGGTATTTTCCTACAAATTTTGTACCGCATGTTGGGCTGGATTTTCGCAATATCCTTTTTTAGCAGACGTCTACACCCTAAAAGAACCTACCTGCCAAATTTCAAGTGGACACATCGACGTCAACGCCGAATCACCACACGCCACAGATAGGCCTTGTGGACTCCAAAGCCGCAGATAGGTGACGAAGAGAACCATGAAGGCAAACCCATTGACCATAGCCCACTTTTACGGGCAGCGACAGCTGCCGCTGTAAATGGCTTAGTCCCAGGCTGCCCCACGACCCTTGTAGTGCGTGAGAGACAACTCGAGATGATGACATTTCAAGTTTGTACGGTTTGTAGTTCCTAACATTTTGGGATAAGCCAGTGACTGTAGCTTTTTCGCTTTTATATACATTTTAATAATATATCGAATTTGCTTGATTATCGAAAAATTTACTTCGAGATATACTTTTCGGGGATGTTATCCCCATTAATTTGAATTTTCTCATATAATTATTATCTACTTACGGTGCAACTAAACGCAGCGCCGACGACCAGACCCAGTCCTTCAGAGCAGACTCCAACTAAGATTCCGCACACAGAAAAAAGGATAAATCTGTCCCACTCTAGAAGCTGTCCAGTCATTACGTAGCTGATGGTGATGAACAACATGCCGAGGAACACCTGTAACAAAGCATGTAGAACTGATAAATAGGTAGGTACTTTGTTATGGTGATTGTATAGATTCTCTGCCATCGATTCCGCAATTTGCTAACATCATGCTATGAACTGGTAAGTACATTAGCTACATGCTCATCTAGTATTTTACTAAATCCAATTAGGTCTACTATGAAAAAAGCTTAGTGCAACTTTAAGGTCCTACGCGGCGAATTTCGCTGTTTTCAAATCCTATAAAGTATACATAGCGTTGTGCAAGAATCTTGAAAAAAATATGTATTGTAGTATGAAATCTATTCTTTATTTTCGTCCACTGGAATCTTGAAAAAAGTGATAAATTGCACCATTCGTGGATTTGGAGGCCTATGTGAAAAAATACTACTTTTCAGGAGAGCAAAAAGAACATTCCCACACTTTTGATTCTAATCACACCTAAAATTAGCTTATACCTTTAGGAAGATAAAAAATCATCGGATGCTCCAACAAACTTTGTTTTTTGATAACTTACTTATAGACGTAGCAAACCTTAAATTTGTAAGATACTTTCTTTATCCACGTCTGCCTGTGGGTGCTTGCGATTGGTAAGTTTAATTACGTGTTTATGACGGATCATGACTCGTGTTTTCGACGAAACTTTCTGTCGTAACTGCAGTTTACGTATTTATAAGTGTTAAATTTTTTGTTTACTCTGCACGTCTAGCACGACCTGCCCACGAGTCGTTTGTCGCTCAGTGCGTCCCTTACATACTTGACTAGTTAGACAGAGACGCACTGAGCGACAAACAACTCGCGGGCGTGTCGTGCTAGCCCCCCTGCGGCCCTAACATGCATGCCGCAAAGATAAATTAGAACCGTTTATCTCTATGACTATCTCTTTCGTCGGCACTAGTGTGAGAGAGACGCACTTAGAGATAAACGGTTCTAATTTATCTTAGTGCCATGCATGTTAGGGCCGCTGGTCGCGCAAGTATGACTTACGCCTTTATTACACAATAAATTGCTATCAATGCCAAGTTTTAAGTTGAAATACGCTTTTAATATAGGTTAAACAAATAGGTATGGTATTGATGAGTATGACACAAGTTACTGCATTATTCCAGGACAAATGTTTTATCAAAAAGATGCTTATTTTCATACTAAAATAATGTCTGATTTAAAAATGTCGTTAAATTGTACTGAAAATAGTATGAATTTGTAGCATTATTTATAGAACAAATATTTGGGTTCAAACAAAGTGCATCAAATTCAACAAAACAATTTTAAATCATTGAAAACACAAACTACAGTCCTAAAAGATAAATCTTCTTCAAATCGGTACAAAATAAATAAAACCACAGATATTTTGTAGATTTATTTTCAAACATGCTAAGTATTCAATTTTCGTGTTATAATATAATAGTTTTAATCAAGGTCAGGTTAAGGATAAACATAATTTAAATATTTACTAGGTACTCATCTTCCACGTCTGAGTCTATTTCGTGCACCAAAGTACGTTGTACTATTGTTTATTCTGTGACCAGAGTTTGAGGGCGTAAACTATGATAAAATATATGATAATCCGGCGGTTTATAGTTATTTTCGCATAAACTAATCAAATCTTTGTATAAATTTGCCGAAATCGCTATGGCCCTCTTAACCTGAGCTTTTGAGAGAGGTCAAGAAGTTCTATGGACAGTTATACACATCAACGCGGAAACCTGTCTCAAATCTAGCTAACGACCTGAGAACTAGATTAACCCGACACTATACCGGAGATATTCCGGACGTCAGCCTGTACGAGATTAGTATGGCTCTCAAACAACTCAAAAATAACAAAGCGATGGGTGAGGACGGAATCACAGCCGAAGTTCTGATTCTGAAGGCAGGGGGAAGCCTCAAAAAGGGCGATAATGCCCTGATGTAGAATTATACTCATCTCACTTCTGATTCATGTTTACAAGCTGTTTTTGAGAGTCATTACGAACCGTCTCGCACGCAGGTTTGACGACTTCCAACCTCCCGAACAAGCCGGTTTCCGAAAAGGCTTCAGCACCTTAGACCATATACATACGCTACCCCTAACCTACCTCTTTGTGGGGAAGGACCGAGTTGGAACACTCAAGGTCATCGGCGTGGGGTACGCCCTTAACCTTTTGTTCGCCTAGCATGTCTGAGAAGTAACACGAATTTCAACTTTAAGTCAAGGTGATGAAGGACTTTTTTACCCTGTATCTGCTGACGGCTGCAGCCGACTGTGGCGGTCAAAAGGAAAAGTTGGTACACCTAAACTATCCGTGCGTGAAGTACCTAAAGTCAACCTATTAGGAGGTATAATTATCAATACTTAGAATGATAGTAAATAGTAGTTTATGCAACGGTTGCATAATGATAGGCCTTAAAACACTAGTGCGGTTTTCATGAAACGAGCCGATAGGCGAGTTTCATAATAAGATCGCACGTGTGTTTTAAGGCCAAATTATGCAGAGTTGCATACATAACTTTATCTACACACATATTATAAATCCTCCATGATGGGTTCAGAAACAATATTTTCTGGCAACAAGTTATTTGTTGCAATCGTGGCTGCATATTTCCGATATCCGGCGCATTTTCACGTCACACACACTCCGAGAAGACTACTATTCATATTTTCAACTAAAATGTAAATTACAAACAACTTTTTCTATTCAATTCAACAACAATTCTACTTTCGTTCAGCAAAACACCAACATAATGGCGGCAATTCGATCCTCCGTCACGACCATTTTTTTTTTTTAAATCATAGACAAACGAATGAAGTCTCTATTCTCATGTCACTCGAGATCAAATGTTGTGCAGTTTATATTAAAAAAACATACTGAATTGACGTTTTGTATCAATAACTGTTTTAATATCTTTGGATACTAGAATAGAGACCCACTTGAGTTTTGACAGCTGTTCCAAATTTAATCTCATTTCTTTACTAAAAACGATAAAGAAGTCATGTTATTTCTTTATCGCAGCACTGGTTTTTCCTAATTGGTTGTCAAAATGGTGGTCATTTCCTATGGTTTTTGATTAACCAATGGAGGTTTTATGATATGGGTGTAGATAAATATCTTTATTCAATTAACGCAGGCTAAGTAAATTAAGTACAAAAATGCATCAGCAAGCAGGCTTCGTCAATCCGCAACAGTCATCGACATATCACATGAATTAAAAAAAAAATCTTAATACAAACTTTGAATAATTGAAAAACTTTTAACACAGTAAGTATAACTTCAAAGTTTAACTTCAGAGAACGCGCAGTACCGAAGCCTATTTATCTAGATCGATTCAAGAGCCTGTCTGATCGCCTGTTCTCAAGATATTGTCTAAAGATATTGAGAAACACTTAAGCTGATGAAGGAATCTGAAACCGACACCGCTCGGGAGATAGCGAGGCAAGCTCCAATAATAATAGAACCAATATAAATTGTTTATGTTTAAGTCGTGGTAAAAATTGCTGTGATTAGGTATTTGTAATTTCATGGTCGCCTACATTACATTTTAGGCGAAGTAAGTAAATTAAAATCGTTCCTTAATTTTATATTTAGGAAGAAGTCACTCAGAAGTGCTTTCATCCCATTGAATGATATAATGAATCGAAAACGAAAAGTAAAATGAAAAAGGTTATTGCATAAATGAAACAACAACAGCGGCCCTAACATGAATGACACAAAGATAAATTAAACCCGTTTATCTCTATGACTATCTCTTTCGTCGGCACTAGTGTGAGAGAGACGCACTTAGAGATAAGACTGTCGGCGGACGGACGCTGGAGAATCACTACTCTGGGTTCTACGCTAGGAATACCTGTGTTACAGGCCCCAGTTCGGTATCAAGAACAAATAGGTATAATGTTACAGGGTTATACACTACAAATACTCGTTATTGAAAACCACATAAAATATATAAATATAAAAGACAAACAAATAAGTAACACGGTAGACAATAGGCATATCTGATAACAAAAACGTAACGAAATGGTTAAATTAAAAGTTGCTAACGCAAGCATGTTAACTATACATAAAGAAGAAATACTCAAAGGCAGGCGGTCGCTTAATTTACAATTTTTTTTTGTTGTGTTATAAATGACCATCAGCTTTTTAGGTATTCAAAATAAATAATTGGTTTATTTAATTCAATGTTGCCTCTTTACCTACTTAATATTTCGTATGTCATCTGATGAACTGAATGTTGTAAGTGAATTCCGTAAATACAATCATTAAGGAACTATTTGAATTTAGGAACTTCGCCTAAAATGTAATGAAAGTGTCCATGGAATTACCCTAGTTTTATTTATCAGAGATATGAACACATTGCCACAATATTAGCTATATATGTATGTCCATCTTAGTAGTAGTAGATAAATAATTATTAGCATGTAGTGTATTTGTATAGCGCTCCGTGAGTCACAGACGGTGCTGGCTGAAAATCAGCGCTGCAGGTGTCTTACGTGTGACTATGCTGAGCCAGTGTCCCATTCACTGCCGCGAGGACACACACACCACCATTTTGTTTTGTATTGTTTTTAATTTATATTTATGTTACTCTGTGTGTCTTCTATGTTAGTGAATAAATGTTTTTCTTCTTCTTCTTCTTCTTCTATGAATTCCACAAAAGTCTTATAGGTAGGCATTTTCTGGAGCCGTGAATTATATTTATTCTAACATTGTTTAAATGTTTGATCAAATATATGATATGGCTCATTGGCGATAATTTCTTGCATATCATCTATCAGCGGGAGAAGGACGCGTGTTAGAATTTCATCCAATCAATTAATTGACATTAAAGCTGATTGATTACAAAATCCTGCCACTCCGCGGTAAGAAGGCGTCGATAGATAAGATATGTAATCACAACACCACGTAATTACTACGTAATAATTAATAATTAACTCGACAAGCTTTGGCGTGATTCTCTAACGTGCGCAGCGGCTGATCAGCGGATAAACGAAATTAACTGTGAAGCAACAGCAAAAATCACCCTTTTCATATAAAAGGCGATAACGATTTCCACCCGTTAAATATACCAAGTTAGAACAATATCTAGGTGTATAGATTTTTAGGGTTCCGTAGCCAAATGGCAAAAAACGGAACCCTTATAGATTTGTCATGTCTGTCTGTCTGTCTGTCTGTCTGTCTGTCTGTCTGTCTGTGTGTCCGTCTGTCCGTCCGTATGTCACAGCCACTTTTTTCCGAAACTATAAGAACTATGCTGTTGAAACTTGGTAAGTAGATGTATTCTGTGCACCGATTTTAAGATTTTCACACAAAAATAGAAAAAAAACAGTAAATTTTGGGGGTTCCTTCGGGGGATAGGTCCTCAAAAATGATATTGAGGTTTCTAATATAATTTTTTTAAACTGAATAGTTTGCGCGAGAGACACTTCCAAAGTGGTAAAATGTGTCCCCCCCCTGTAACTTCTAAAATAAGAGAATGATAAAACTAAAAAAATACATGATGTGCATTACCATGTAAACATCTCCTCCAATATCTCCAAATTTGAAACTTTAGGACCACCCAAGAATAGGCTGTGCGTTGTCTATAAGTGAGTCACGGTACTGTTTATATGTGTTTTATGTGTATTGATCAGACGAAGTTTGCGCTTATTTTTTAATATTTTTTAACCTATTTTAATATTGTTTTTTTTTTAATTTATTTTTTTATATGCAGGTATATTGCTGCTACTGCTAGTATATATTATTCTAAACTATTGTAAACCCGTGTTTGTAAATATTAGTTTGTCATTTTTTTATGTTTTGTGGTAGTTGATATTATTTTATTTGTACTCCGGGACCTGTGTATGTGTCAATGTTTTGTTTCGGTATCCATCATCTCTATGTGATTTATATCTCAATTATATTTTACAATCCACTAGCACTGCGTTTACTCATTTAATGCGGCCCATAACAATGGTTATGGGCCCAGGAATGTAAAATATAATTGAGATATAAATCACATAGCGATGATGGATACCGAAACAAAACATTGACACGCACTTCAGTTCTAATATTCTAGATACAAATTACTACTTGTCAATACCAAAGAGACTTTATATTTCACAGTATGGATATTTGTACGTCTGAGACCTAAAATGGGTCTAGCTGAAAATCAGCGCTGCAGCTCCCAGGCCGCAGCACCTTTGCTGAGCTAGACCCTTTTTGGCAGCATGCTTGTTTTAATCTTAATAATTACCATGTACACTTTATGTTTATGGCAAATAAATATCTTTTCTTTCTTTCTTCTTCTTTATTTCTAAACTTCCACGGAAAATTGGTTTGATCGAGATCTAGTAAGTAGTTTTTTTTTAACTCGGAACGGAACCCTTCATGGGCGAGTCCGACTCGCACTTGGCCCCTTTTTTGAATATTGATTAAAGATCAACAAAGTCAAATAGGTAATCGCCGGAATTAGTTTTGAATGAGAATACCTACTAAAACAACAATAAAACTGAATTTATTAGTTATATTGAAAATTAGATCTAGATTATGTTCTGACTGACAACCTATAAGTAAAAAATTGGTCAACATCGGTTAAGATTTAAGGGGTGGACATCGTTATCGCCTTTTGTGTGAAAAGGTTCACACTCCTCTTAATTTAGGCTGTAAAGTCTAATTCGTTCGGACTAAATTTGAATTTCTCCCTCATCGCTGATCAGCATGGCAGAATCGATATTAACTGACTCGATGGCGTAGTGATAATCTACCTGCCTACTGTGCCGGAGGTCAAGGGTTCGAGTTCCGATAGGGGTAAACTTTGTTTGATTAGCAGGAATGTTTATATCCGAGTCATGGATTATTTAATAGAGTATTTAATATGTATCTAAGTATTCGTATCGTTGTCTAGTACCCGTTAGTATAAGCAAATGCGCTGCGGCCCTAACATGCATGCCACAAAGATAAATTAGAACCGTTTATCTCTATGACTATCTCTTTCGTCGGCACTAATGTGAGAGAGACGCACTTAGAGATAAACGGTTCTAATTTATCTTTGTGCCTGCATGTTAGGGTCGCAGGGTTTGGCTTGGCACGACCGCACCGCGGTGTCATTCGTGTGTCGTCTGTTACGAATTCCAATAGAAGACAACAGATGGCTTCACGGTGTGCTCTTGGCACGCCCGCAATGTGACGGAGCCTTTAATGCCAATATGTGTATACATATTACATATAAAGGCTGTCCAGTTTTAATATTTCACGTGTAATAGTATCACTTTTTCTATTACACGTGAAATATTAAAAGCCCAGTCACTTTGCGGCGTGACGTCGACGCGGCGGCAGTGCGGTGTAATGTTGACGCGGCGGCAGTGCGGCGTGATGTTGACGCGGCGACAGTGCGGCGTGATGTTGACGCGGCGGCAGTGCGGCGTGATGTTGACGCGGCGACAGTGCGGCGTGATGTTGACGCGGCGGCAGTGCGGCGTGATGTTGACGCGGCGGAAGCGTGGCGTGAACGCGATGCGACGCCATTATGTTATACAAGCTTCTTCCCGCGACTTCGATTGCGTGGAATTTGGTTATAGTTATTCCCTCGGGAACTTTAAAAAATTCCAGGATAAAAAGCCTAGGTATATGTGCTATTGCAGACTAAACCCAAATTTCATCCAAATCCGTTCAGCCGTTCTGGCGTAATTGAGTAGCAAACAAACATCCATCCCAACTTTCGCATTTATAATATTGCTAACTGGTGCCGGCGACTTCGTCTGCGTAGAATAATTAGTTAAGTAGCCTATGTCCTTCTTTATCTATCTCTATACCAAAACTCATCAAAATTGGTTCAGTGGTTTAGGCGTAGGCGTGAAAACGTAACAAACAGAGTTAGTTACTTTCACATTTATAATATAAGTTAGGATTAGTATAATTGCATGGGTATGCGCGGGATAGATCCGCCATAAAATTAGTTTTTAATACGTCATAATGAAAAACAATTTATACTTTTGACACCTAAAAGAAGTTATACTTGTTTGCTCATAATACAAAACGCATCAGATTACGCTCAGGAAACCAAATATTTATAGATAGTGCCGGTGTTTGCTACTACCAGTGCCCCTGTGCGAGATGGCGCCCTCTATTTCTTATCCAAATTCATAAGAAAAAAAGGAGTGCCCATTTAAAGCCCCTCTATTTGAAGCGCCTTGGGCGGTCACCCAACCGCGCCCTACCCTAACGCCAATTATTTATAGATGTTCCTTTCTTATACACTACTGACTAGAGTTGCCCACTGAGCGCTCAATCTATTAGGTATTCTGTTATTGTATTCCAAATGGGTGGAAAGGTATTTAACCTGCTGACTTTTAGGCTCGTGTAGTAGATGTACTATGTACTAAAAATAACGAATTCCCGTCACTGTACTAGAACGAACTATTCCGGAGCGGAACAAGCAGCGGCAGCGAAGCGATCAGATTGACCGACCGATTGGCTTCAAGTTGGCTCTGTCCGAGTAAGATAGCAAGAGAGAAGGAAACGGACCGCTCTTGTGCGTGAACTAAACATGTATTATGCAATTGTGCGGGAGCAAGCGAGACGACATAGTTTTGACGGGCCGTTCTGTCGGGAGCAAACCATAGATAGATTATTCAGTGTACTAACTAGTGTACTAAAAGAACTGAAAGACCGAACTAGTAAATTTGCACGATTGTACTAGTTCGGAGCGATCCGCCCAGTGAATGAGCACGCACAACTCTACTGACTTTGACCGTAAGTTAATGATATGGTTAGCGTCGAAAGCAAAATACGCAAGAGCCAGGTCTTGCTAGGGGCATTCAAAAGATTTACTTAAATACGTAAACATTGTAAGAGTAAAGATTGACGCCTATACAAAAACATGTTGTATAATTGCTTATACATTTTCTCTTTATATTACACAAAACCAAATAAAGACGACGTTCGTATAAAAGAGAATGCGAAATGCGAATGTTAAATATGTTCCTATTACCAAGGAGCCGCTGTGAGTTGGGTGAGATTTAGATAGCTTCGAGTTCTCGTGTATGTGGTCCAGTTTCCTCTTCCGTACCGTAAGTCAAAGCAGGTTTTCAGGTAATTACTTAAACAGCCGGTCATAGGGATTTACCGTCGAAAACATGGTAACTTTTGAAAGTTCCAAATGCTTCAAAATTTATTTTAGGTTTTTAACGCGGCTAAAGGATAAGGTTGTGACCAAGGCTAGGTAGCCAAGCGTACGCTGAGACTGGTACCCATTGCATAAACATACAAATTGAAGAGTTTAAATTAATCATTATAATGTCTTGATTCTTTGTTGTTTGATCCTTTAAATGTTAAACCGGATATCTATCTCTAATTAATTTGTAAATATTTTTTACTATTGGGTGGCAGTAAAGCATTTTTAATTTTATATCTAATTTAAACTAGCATTGGGTCCAATTCGAAACAGTGTCCGCTAAATTTAAAATTGCCTTAACTTAAAATAAGAAATGTCAAACTCGATTTTGTATAGCTGCAAGGTTCAAAATCGAGTCAGACGTTTCTTATTTCAAATTTAGCGACTTTTAAATTTAACGAAAACACATTCGAATTGGCCCCATTATCTACAAGTAGATCTCGCTATCATACAACTTTTCATTTAAGTTGGTATCGTATCGTCTTGATTTAAATTTAAAACATAATGGTAACCAAAAATTTTGCTTCCACTAGCCTTATGAAATACATGCCATGCCATTCATGAGCTAATTTTAGGATATTAATTGATGGTTACCTACTAGGCATTCAGTAACATGATACAGCAATAACGATCAGTCCCGGTGACCATCATTATCATCATAACGTGATTTATCAATTTCGCTCATTACAGTACAGACATAAACCGCCGAGTTCGGTGACGATGTGTTATTTAAGGAAATAATACCTCTGCACGTATAGCCCGACACGCCTGCGAGTTGTCGCTCAGTGCATCCCTTACCCATTTGACCAGTTTGACAAAGACGCACTGAGCGACAAACGACTCGCGGTCATGTCGTGCTAGCCTTGGTTCACTTCAGTCGTCGACGAAGCCTCGTAGGATAAGAGGAAGTGGTTCTAAATCAGCTTGCAAGATTTGACCCGAACATACATATTCATATTCATATTCATATTCTTTATTGAGTATTGTTCATACATCGTCACGAAATTTTTTATACAATTGATTATATTCTAAAATTAAATATGATTTAAAACATACAAACATTGCAAGTTAATAAAAAGCTTGTTAAAATGGGAGCTTTCGAGAAACTAAAAAATACGGATCCCTTCAAATTACTTAAACTTATTAACTAGCCAAAAACTTTACATGTGGAAATAAGTTGCAGCGGACCTAACATGCATGCCACAAAGATAAACTAGAACCGTTTATCTCCATGACTATCTCTTTCGTCGGCACTAGTGTGAGAGAGACGCACTTAGAGATAAACGGTTCTAATTTATCTTTGTGCCATGCATGTTAGGGCCGCTGTTGTCAATTCAAACGTAACTTGAGCGGTAGGCTAGGAATGCCCTTAATCTCCCCAATATTCAACGGAAGTTATTATCACTTTCATACGTAGTTAAAATAGTTAGTTTGTCTTTGGTAAGAGCTGGTAGATTACTTACCATGATGGGTAGGGTCGAAAACGATAACGCTGCATAGTACGCCTTCAGACTATACCAGCGGTTGAAATACTCTCGTCGCAGCATCCGCACTTCCATTGGAACTGGAAACCGTGATTGATTGATGAATATGAATATTGAGCAGGCATCGAAAATTATAACGACAGCTAAGGGATCTGTTTAATATTGACTTATGATTTTGGAGTTCATACGAATATGCGCAATAATAATGTATACTGTTAATATGTAATGTTCACTGGCATAAACAATTAGTAAGGAAATTATCAACTAGGTGAGGTGCAAAATAGGCGTGTTTCCTGAAAAATTCTAATTAGTCCGTTATTTACATTATAAAAAATCACACAAATTATTATTATTATTATTGAAAACATAGTTTTTCTTTTGTCAATTTAACAGAAAATGCGTGTAAAACAAATAGTGCGTTGAAGTTTCGCGTGACGTCACGACTTTGCACACTTTTTACCATTAAGTGACGTCATGAGCCCCCACTCCCTAACTTTGATGCGCGTTATCTTTGGCAATGTAGATTGATTTGATAAAGCAAAAAATACGTATTCAATATGTTTTGATAATCTTACTGACGCACTAATTAGCAGCGCAGACAAGGAAAACATCGAAATCATAATCTAAATTATTATTTAGCAAATTTCCCACTTTTGAGCTATTTTACTCGTCACCGCGAGTTTATTTACCAACGCTTTGGAATGGACCATCTGGATTAGCTCATCATTGCTGAGAAGCGCCTCAAGAAATTCAGCCGAATAATTCTTATCCATCTTATAATTGCTATTCATTTAATATATTACTCCTCTGCTGCACTGGGAGTGAAGAAATAGCATAGAATGCGTGCAGATGCTTATCATCCTGGCATGTCGTAAAAGTCGACTAAGGGACGGGTCCTCTCCAACATGGTGGACTATCTGTATGGGCGATGGGCTGATCACCTGTCACCATACGGTTCATCATACCATCTTAGGACTAATTAATCGAACGTGGCCACAAGTAGTCTTGTGGCTCTGCCCACCCCATTAGGGATTTTGGGCGTGATGCTATGTATGTATGTATTTAATATATACTGTATGTTGTTATTTTTCATCATACTTACACAACAGCACAGGTATCATAATGTAGGTGTACATGAAGAAAACCAGGCAGCTAAGGCAGTACTTGAAATTGGCTATGGGCTGGTCCCCATCGTTGCCCACCGAGTAGAATATACTTCCAATCAGCGCCGCTGATACCACGTGGTGAAATAATTGGATCCAAAGGCCTGTCTGAAAACAAAATGGTTATTATAGAGTGCAGAAGCACTTATTTTCATCACTACGAATGTACGTCGTAATCTCGATGCGGAGTGAAAGTGATGCATTTCTCCGTAGCGCTGAAAACTAATTAGAAGAAACAAAACAAAGGCGATACACAAAAACCTTAAAGTCTTTATATCTAAGAAACTATTATGAAATATCACAAGATAATAATTGACTTATAAAATAACTTTTTGAAAATTATAAGCCTAAGTACCTACTTGTTTCAGTTTTAGTACTTTTTGCAGTTTTGAGGTGGTAAGGCCTGATTTTATAAAGGTCTCCCAGACCAAATGTCAGATCAAATTTCAGTACAATTTTTGAAATTCGTTACCGACATTTGATCGAACGGATTATGGACAGTGTAATTAAACAAACCACTACTAAACGGCGCCTAAACAAGTGTTGGCTGATATTCCCGCTTAAAAAATTAAAGCCATAATATACGTAGTTGCACGAAGAAGAAAAGAAAAGAGTAGGTACTAAGTTTGCATTTATCTATTTACCAAATCGGACTTTTGTTAACTTTCCTCATTATCGAAATGAAAAGCAGAGAGTCGGACAAAAATATCAAATTCGAAATATTGGCGCTTGAGCGAAGTATCTCTATACTTTGATTAACAATCCACTATTATATCCGATGAATAAA